>JAVFBZ010163144.1:3671-17452 GCA_032466195.1 Katharina tunicata
CGTAAATCACCAATCAGTCAATAATTTACGTTGGTAAATATGCGTGTCAGATTGCTTTTTAATTCTTTTTAAACCACCAGATGCCATACTCTAGTTAGATGTTCGTTCCTATTCCTCAAAGATAGCCTAGATTTTTTAGCGAGGACAAAGTATCTGGTTGATTCTCTAGACCGTGTGGATAACAAACATCAGAAATTCTAAGCTGAAATCTCCAGGGAATTTTCGGCATCATGATAGCAGGTGCATACGGAAAACTGTTCATTTATTATAGCCATGGTCTGCCTTGAAGGGCAATCAATATGAGGGACAGCAACCTCCAGTATTACGGTCACTAATCCTTCCTGTGCGCTTTTACATTGTCTTTTCTTCGACGCTTGCAGCTAGAAACTGTTCTTTTTGCACACGGGTCTTAAGACAGAAAAACATCATTTGTGGTCACACTAATGGATACGTAAAGATCAGAGGGGCTTTAAAATTAGATCTGTAGAAGACATGGGTATCACAGAACAAAGCGCGCGGCAGGGCTATCATGTTAAGAGCTTTCAGGTCCAGCAACCCAAGCACTGTAGAAGGCCTTGTAATAGATCACTGTATCAAACCCTGCTAGTACCAGTTAAGTCATCTGTATGTTGCTTTACATTTATTTTGCGTTAGCCGGTTCTGTTTCTTGGATATTCCAAAACACTTTTAAGTAAATAAGTGGTTGTTAAGATATATTTAATTCTGATGATATTAAATATTTCTTGATCCATGACAAAAAGATATTTATTCTATGACATGTCATGATATGATAGAAATAACCTTTTCAGCTTTTATTAAAGGTTATAGACATTACATATAGCGCTACGTTAATCCGCAAATGATCCAGTCCTCTTCTCCCCCAACTTCCCCAACGCCCTGACGGCGTGATATTGTTGGCCTTGTAAAAATTGCTTGCATTGTTTTGTAGCTGCTCTAAAAGTGACATTGTTGATCTTGTAAAACCGAATCAGTGTTTTCCACAATCGGTATTTTTGAAGCGATTCATGTTTTCATACTACCTGTTGTGACGGTTCAATTTTCATTTATGTCTCAGCTCTAGGCTTGTCTTTTTATAACAACTCACCTGGAAGAAGCCGTCAACTGACATCTAAAATTGTTTTGCTATGTGTTTTCTTTAAGTATGTTGTTTGTACTTGTTTGTAATTAACCGTTTACCTTACGTCCCTAAAGTTATGATATAATCATATTTTGGAAAATTATTATTCATTTTCTTTTGTAAACGAATGAAATTTGATGAAACTGGACGTTTTGCTAAACAAGAAAGGTCCGGTAATGATAATGGGTCTGGAAGACTTCACATGTCAGTCATAATTGGTGTCTTAGTCTTCCAGCTTGAATTGTTCTAGTCTATGTGACAAGCCGATAATGATTGATGTCGATAATTCAGCACCATCAAACAGGTATGATTTCTTTATTTTTTTCGCTCACGCCATCGAGTCAGATGGTTTTCAAAGTCCAAGATGGAAAATAAGCTAGGTCGAATTAATGAGAAAAAAACAATATGTGCTCTCTGACATTTGAACTAGATTGATTAGGACGTGGAGGGGACAATTGAGAAGCTGTTCACCTGATGCCTTTATATGTTCCATTCCCAAACCGCCACCTTGGTCTCAAATTCGTTTATTTCTTCAACTACATACTACGCTTTTAGCTATATGTATATATGATAATACTGGTTTTAAACAACAGCATAAATCACGTTAATGATGTTAACTTCAAAGCAGACCATATAGTTTCGAATGAAACCACAGACTGTTAATCTGGTAATGCATGGTGAGTCATTGGCAAGAAATAGTTGGAATTGTACTAGGAATGAAATTAAGAAAAACATGCGGTTAGTAGAAATAGACAACGAGCCGAATATCACTTTGACAAAAGTTTGGCGTTTACATGGTAAATTGGATAAATTCGAGAAGCATATTTATATGGTGTAACTTTGATTGTACTCCTCTACCGCATCCGATACACACGTCTTTTGCCCCGAGTTACTTACGAGTTATTTTTATTCTTCTGACGGTATTGAAGTGCTTGATCAGTGTTAATCAGTTAAAGGTTTATTCTTAAAATGTTTGTTCGAAAATATATCTTCGACTGTTCCATGTTTATATCAGATATACCCGATCAATTGTGTGTATAATTTAAAGGCAACTTGATGGCACCATATACACTGATACATAAATGTACGTCAACGCCGCATTATTATTCATCTAGATAGCATAATGTCAGATTAATGACGTCCACAGCTACTATTGCATAACTCGCAACAATTGTGTATGGGCCTAATGAATTTGACAACATAAAACATCTTAATTAGCCTACTAATTACTTATTAATATAACTTGCCCCAACTGCCATTTGCTCACAGTATTCAGTTTATAACCAGCTTAGGAATTTCATTATATTGGGTTGGGTTATTGTTAACATATTGTCGACGTTCTTGGTAAACAGTCTTTTTTCGCAGACAGACGTTGTGTCGATTATTCGCAATATGTGGCCCAGTTGAATCTGATTATGTTATGTATCTCACCACAACCTCCACCAGGAAATAATCTGGCATAAATTTAAGTACATACTTGACCGACATCCGTTTACCTATATAACTATATTCAACTCGAGCGTTGAAATTTTAATTAAACTAGCCTCTTTACCCTCATCAATCATATCCAATTAGCCCTCATTCTTACTTATTAATAATGTTTGTCTCAGTTGTTGATTGCTTTTAGTACTGAATGTATAACAGGATTTTACACTATGATAGCATAACGCATTCCCCGAGTAGCCTACATTAGTACATTAATTCAGGAAAACAATAGTTCAACGCTGAACGCAATTATTTTTTCTATTTATCTAAAGTATTTTCTATTACCTTTTGACTTCTTACGCATGCATAGAAAGCCGAAAGGGAAATACCCCTTTATAAATAGCGGAAGAAACTTTCAGGAAAAAGTAGCAATTTGGTTATATTTTTATTGTTGTTATTATTATTGTTTTGTGTGTGCGCATGTGTGTGTGTTTGTAAGGTTTTTGTTTGTTTTTCCTTTGTGGGCGGTGGGTGGTAGGGGTTAATTATACCTTTATTATTAATTAAAAGCATGTCAAATTATGTGTTATTTTCACCTGTTGTTTTGTTAGCTAATGATGCGACAGAGGGTTTGGGCTTTTTAACATACGAGACCATTTACGTTGGATAAAGTTGAATAAAGATTTTGGTAGAATCCGAATTCTCCTTTCAGTTTCAGCCGCTTGTTGGTGAGATATTTGTGTGCCTGGGCAAATACAAATGACACCAGGGAGCAGATTTGTTGTTGTGAAAAACAGTACAATTATTTACACCTATACATAAGTTGATCAGTAAAATAAAAAAGGCAGATGCATGCTACCTGGGGTGCCAAAATGCTTTTTTAGTGAAAGTTTTCAATTCTCACTGGATACAACACTCCAAGGCGAAAAAAGCGTCGAGTGCCAATAGATTTAACTCGAAAAAACACAGAACTAGAATGTTATGTATTATTTCTACCATACAATCTGTGCTGAAATGATTAATATCCTGCAATGTGTTTGTTTAAAATTGCAATATAACTAGTAAGAGACACAACAAAAACATGACGACTAAGGTGGATTTTCTCAACTTCTGGGTGTATTTATAAGCGACGTTTCGGCCTAGATGCTAAGACAGTTTTTAAGCAATCAATGTTATGTGCACAGCTTCTAAATGCCGCTTAAACAAGGAAGTAAGAGACACAACCAAAAATGGGTCCAGGTGAACAATAGCAAATGACGCCGTTACGTATGTGATGCATCGTGGTGATGTTGGTGCTTGGAAGTGCTTCCATGCATTGTACGTTGTGTGACTAAAGAAGGGCTGGCTGTTGCTGTATCTTTTTACAGACAGCCCAATATCCCACCATACCACAGCCAACAACAAAAATGTATTTTTAACACCCAATTGTATCGGCGATGAAGAAAGAACAAACATTAAGATACAATGTAACTTGGGTCTGCATTATTGACGAAGAGAAATCTGTTTTAGCCACTTGTGTTCCACTTTTAATACTGTTTAATTTATTCCTGCTTGATTTAACCTATTGTAAATAGATATAGTAATCAACTGCAATCTCAGACGGAGTTCCCGAAAACAGCATACTTGCGACATTTATCTTGTCGTCAGTCTGGTGAAGATATAATGATATTAAATCTCGGCTGAGACCATGTCGTTTGAAATTGCTTTAAAGAGCGCTTTGACACTGTTATAAGGACACAGTATCTCGTTGATTGTCTGTCTACTGTGGATAAAAAACATCATAAATTATATGCTACAATCTCCAGGGAACTCTCGGTATCGAGAGAGCAGGTGCATACGGGAAACTACTCATTTGCCATAGCCCCGCTCTGCCTTCGAGGGAAATCAACATGCAGGGCAGAAACCTCCAGTATTTCTGCCACTAATCCTTCCTGTGCTCTTTACGCTTTACTTTCTTCGAGCTTCAGGCTAAAATCTGTGCTTTTTGTAGACGAATCTTAGGGCAGAGTAACAGATTTTGTGACCGCACTAATGGATCCATAAAGATCAGAGGAGCTTTAAAATTGGATCTGTAGAAGACAGTTGTGTCGCAGAACTAAATGACTGGATGTTAAGTGCTCAAGTCCGGCATCTCTATCAAAGCATACGCGTTTATTAAATTTCAGCCTACGAAATATCATGCTGATACACACCCCTACTTCCGAATCTTAACAAAAAAACAATTTATATACATATATGTATTTCAACAAATAGAGATATTGGTGTGTGCTATATACTAGTATTCGCCACATGTTCCCTACCATCCAACTCTTATTACCTTTTCTCGAGAAGCCTGTAGGTTACCCATAACAACTCGAGATCAAGATCTATCCAAAAACTTGTCTCTGGGAATTTATCTAGAACATGATGATTACTTATCGGTTTTAATTAGGTTTTGCCAGTGTTATTACTCTTTTCAAAATTATAAGCAGAGTACTTTTGTCAGAATAAATAAGTTTCTCTCGTTGGTATTCCAAAACATTTTTCAGTTCTAATTATTCTTGTTCGTATGTTTTGTGTATTTCATTTCCATTTATAAAGCATGTGGAGGGTTACAGATCTGACAGCATTCCTTATTAGCCTGGTAGGATAACAACTCCAGATTAGAAGATGTTTACAATAATTACGAGATTTTGGTCACAGCACTGTTGATTTCAGAAGCTAATCTTACATTGTTCCAATCGGCTCCGAAAAAGCTATCAAGTTATCACAGAAAATACATGTTATAAATATTAAATAATATAATAAAAAGTGAATCTGAAAACCGAAACCTTAATAAAGATAAAATTTATAGTGCAAATATAATTAATGCTTGTAGATTTTTTTTCAAATTCCAATATTGTAGTTACAAAGAAAATGACTGATGTGCAAAACTGTTTAACAAGCTGGATTAAACATATTCTCATCTCAACATTTCTACTTCAAAGCTTTGTGTTCCAGCGCTGAAAATAACATGTGTATTTTATTCGATCAACGTTTTTAAAAATGCCCCACACATCATCGATTCCTATCTAGATACATCAGATGAAGTCTCCAAGCAGAATGCAGTTGTAATGGAGTGACTAATTGCTTTTTCTCTCTAATGCATGTCATTTAAGCAAAAACATTAATTAAAGTGGACAGTTGTACTTTTTCTGGTTTGAATTTGAATAACTTTGACAAAGTGATACTTTGACCACCCCAAACGTTCTATGGGCGGCTCAGTGGGGACGAACATTGAATTGCTGAGTCTAATTCATAGTACCAGTTATAAGTTATAGGTCCCTTGCCGAACTTAGCTGTAAGCTGTAGAGATCGCGTGGTGGTTGTACGAGATCTCTTGTAGGTACTTCGACCAAAACTCAATGTAATGTCGTTATATGAGTGAAACATTTCTGAGTTCAACGTTAAACACAATCAAATAAATAATCGAGGAAACCTTGGCAACCTTACCACCAATTCAGTTAATATTGGTGCATTGTATATTCAGTGTTAGAGCTTTAGTCTGGTATAGTGAATATCACTCCAGAGCGTAAGTGTTTCAAATGGCTCGGGCAAGGCAGGTTTTTGTAAAAGCATATGCCAAACGAGAAATGCTTCGCCGAATAATAATATTCACTTGGCCGATTGGAAGTTAGAACAGTATAAGGCTAGTAAAATGGCGAACAGTACGGACTGGTGGTGTGAACACAACCCAGATTGCCACAACGACCCCATAACATACTTACGCCGCTGTAAACAAAGACTAAGCGAATACTGTTGATCCAATGGTGTATGGGCATCTGCAAAACATGTTGAAGTCTTCCAAACTTCCGTTCTGTTTGCAGTTGACTACGCAGTTCCTCTATGTCTATCTTATATGTTTCTTCTAATTGGATTGAAATGGCAATTTCTTTATCGGGATTACGGGACCAGGAAGGTGTCCCGTGTCTTGATGACAGACAGCTCGACTCGACTGATAACAAACCAACCAAAACCGTTTGAAACGCGGAATCCTACAAGCATTTACCAAAGCATTGATTTACCAGCACAGCCTGTCTAACAGCGGAGAGTCCAAACAAATGTCTATCTAGAAATGAAATGTAATAGGCGACAAGATAAAGGGCGGATGCTAGAATGTTAAAAGTAATAGAAGTAAACCGGAATTGCCTAGAAAAGGTTAGGCAATTTACGGACAACATCCAAATGATGTCTTTGTTTGAGAAAATCTGCATATGTAAGGCAATTGCACTCATATAAAGGCGTGCCATGTAGACGCCCGTAATGTAATGAAATCTTGTTATGTAATAATTATAAAATTACAGGTAGAACTTACTACCCCCAATGTAAGATTATTAAATTACGGGTAGTAATTACCACCCGTAATGCATTCATTTTGTTTTATTCCAAGAAGGGTAGTAACTACCCCTTCGCGCACTATGTAATACATGTACATTACTGATTTGCGTTACTCCAGCCATGTGTTTGATAGCGGAATTTGCATTTCGTTGCGAGACATAAACGCTATTTGAAGGTGTGGTGGTCAGGTAGAACGAAACCCTCGAGAAAAGTTAGACTTCATTGATAAAAAACGGTCGAATCAAAACGATGTTTCGACTGAATCAAAAATGCGGGAAAAACAGTTTTTCGCTACTTCCGAGCTCTTGAATCACATTCATTGTAACATAACAATCACAATGTCACAAACAATATCACAGTAATATCACAATCAATTAGACACATCTTCCTTGTTTTATCAACCGTATGTGAGAAATGTAAAATTTGTTTCCACATTATTTGTTTTATTTTTATAATGCTTTTATTTAAATAGATATGATGGAAATTTAAGGCGTGATCTGGACTTTCCTTGTTACAGGTCTACTCAAAATGCCATCTATAGATTCTTAAATCCAGGCATAAATAAATTTTAAAAAAAATCAGACTACAACTAATCGTCTAGTATAAAGTAGAGTTTGTGGCAACATCGTCCAGTTCTCATGATAAAGCCAATTTAATATTTTGTTAGTGCGCTTTATTTGAATACTCAATATATTTATCACGAAGATTACATGTGAAAGTTGATGGCATTATGGGTACCTGGTTGCAGTGTACATGGGTCATGTCAGCCCGTAATGTAACCCCTCTGATGCTTAACATTTGACCAGTAATGTGACATTATCACAAAATGTGTAGCACTTGCTACTCGGGATGGAAGATTATTACATGACGGGTAAAAGTTGTTACCTGTAATATCACAATCATTACATTAAGTTAAGATAACCATTTTATTATTTTACGGGTGTCTACAGTGCTAGCCCATTTGTTAAAGTAAACCAACCTCGACGTTACTGGTAATAAACATACAATACACTCTGTAGTTTTAGATCGTTTCTACCTAACTTCCGGAAACTTACTTAAAACTCTGGCGGTAAGCTTTGGATGACAGTCTTTCAGAAGAGGTTTTCTTATGTTTTGGGTTGGGTTATATGACATGACGGGACAGTTTTCCCTCTGATGTAATTTCTATGAAAAAAAAAAAAACAGTAGCTTGTACCTTGTACCTTGAACTGAACCGAATCTTGTGAAATCTTCCCAATCCCATGACGTGACTAACAGGTTCTATACAGAAGAATTACCGGACGCAAAACCGGACGCCTCAACAAATCGGCTTCCTAGAAGATGTCCCTTAGTTGAAAGGCAAGCATGATTCGGGGATCTCCCACAAACCACTCGTTTGTACAAATGAAGCAAGATTCAGACGGAGACTTAAAAGGCCAGTGTTTTACAGCGAATGAGTGACTGTGGTAATTCTTGTGGTGTAATCACTATCAGGAATGAGTTATTGAAGTTAGTTGTTTCATAAATAGCAATACTCGGACAAGAATGGAAAGCCACATACGTCTAAATATAGATACCTCTCTGCATAGTATGTAGCAGTTTTCCGTGATTGATAATAGTGAATGTCAGACTTTATAGCCATCCTTGTTAGAAGTAATGTTTGGTATGGCGCCGGCATAATGTTTTTTTAAAATTAAATCCACTCTCATATCACCGTGTTTATGACAGTTCCTCTAACATTGGCAGTTTACATTACTGACTATCACGCCAAGGTCTGCTTTACTAATCTACCAATCAAACCGATCTAAATTATAATGCCCTTGTATTAACGTATAGATATCAGTAATTTTGATTTTTCTTCAAAATCTTAGTTCGTTTTAAAATCGGTAGACGAGAGGGATAATCGGCATAACCATTTAAGATAACCACTAACAACCATTATCTTGACCATCATCAACTTTCACTTAAGACTTGGGAAGTTTGGACAAATATATATAAACTGTGTTTCTTGCATGTCATGCTTTGTATAATTTTATATTATGCTTAATGTGTAGTTATTGTCTTTCGAATTTCCAGTAAACCACCAGATTTGAAGGACATACATGGAAATCAACCAACCTCTTTATAATTATATACATTCTTGAAGACAAGCAACGAATGTTCGTTTACATCATGGTTTTTGGTCAGTAATTTACCAAAGCAAACTATATCAACTTATTTCATTAGCAACACTGTTTCTGATTTGTCAATGTACGTAAACGTTTATGTCAACTGTCAAGAATACTGAGGGAAAGCTTTCAACAAAGTGAGCATGTGTATTAGCAGATTCTTTCAGGGCTTGGAAGTACTTCATTTATAATTTACAGTTAGGCGTTTAATAGCTTTTCGTTCCTTGGCACTTTGAGAGTAATAGTTTGTATTTGTATGGTCAAACTTTAGAAGGCAAAAGAAATTATAAAAAAGATACAAGCATTACGTTTAGGGTGGATAAATAAGTTTGTATTTTAATTTGACTACCACTGGTCAGACATTGGTGCGCACTAATGTATTTGCAATAATAAAAATATTGGATTTATGTGATTTGCGACAGATATAAAAGCCACGTATGGACAATGTCTGTATTATTCCTAACTACCTACATGGGGCAACTTGTGTTGCCTTTATATTTCAAATTGCACCCATTTTACATAAAATACTTAAACAGTACGATAAGTAAAGTAAAATTATCTTTAAATCCTAAAAATCCTTCGAACGTCTGTCATCATTATTCACACGCTCCTGGTTTAATTGTAGACATTGACTTTCTCCGTCTTTTCTATGTCTCATGAACACATGTGGTCTTTGTTTCGAGCTTCTGAATGAACAGATTGAACTAAGCACATTGTTTATTTTTCGTTTATCACTTGGTTACTGGAGGTTAATATGTACATAGCGGTGACCGAGAAGCGGACCCTAACTACCTGGAAGTTAACAAAAAACAATTTCCGGTACCACAATATGTTAGTTGGAAGCGACAAATGGGTTTATATATGCCACTAATCTACCTTTGTTCCACACTGTTTCGCGGCAAAAATTGTCCCTTAGACTCAGATAGCCAGCCTTCTCCTCCTGGCTCATCTCAAGGACGAGTAAAACAAATCGGCGAGAACCGAGACAACCATCTGGGGAGATCCTCTAGAGGAAACCCCCACAGCTCGGGGAACCAGGAGTAGATCACAAACAGTCAACAGGTCACGTAGTGTTCCAGGTTCTCCCATACGCCTCCCACCTTAATGGATACAATATTACAGTGGAGTTGTCGAGGTCTGAAGGTAAATCTGGCTGAGCTAGGTTTACTTGTTCGGTCATACAACCGATCAGCCATATGCATTCAAGAAACGCACTTTAAAATATGTGACAAAGATAAAATAACTATCAAAACCTTTGCCTTGTATAGCACATTTTAAGAAGATACGGAGACAGCTGGCGGCTCTTCCTTATTTATCAACACCAACCTTACCCACAGTCCTCTCGACACGGAGCTGCAGGATGTGGCTGTTCGTGTTTCCTTTTCTAAAACCATTACTTTGTGTTCTATTTATATATTTCTCCAACTTCTTCAGTTTCAATCCGTCAGCTAACTAACTTAGTAGAACAACTGCCAAAACCGTTTATTTTGCTACGAAATTTAAACAAACACAACCCTTTGCGGGGCTCCAATACCCTAAACAACAAAATCAAAGTTTTGGAGAGCCTTCTGTCACAGGAAGACTTGTGTTTATTTAACGATGGTTCTGTCACCTATTTACATCCGGGTAAAGGGGCCTACTCTGCAATTGATCTAACTGTCAGAGATGGAGCACTTCTCCAGGATTATTCCTGGAAAGTGCACGACGACCTCTGTGTCAGTGATCAGTTTCCAATTATTCTTGAGCATCTTTCAAATTTATAGAGAGAATGCAAAGATGAAAATTTGCCAAGAGAAGTGAGACCTAGCTCGATCCACAGATCGTTTTAGCAGCAGATGATCATATAGAAAAATTTAATAACATAGTTCTGAGGACAGAACCATCCCAAAGACCTCGCCAAACCCGAAGTCCAAAAGTAAACCCTGGTTTGAAAAGGACTGCAAGAATGCCATTAAAGATCGTAAAAATGGTGAACGTCATTTTAATAAACATCCTCTACCAGATAATTTCTCTTCAGTGTGGCCCTTATGCTGTATATTACAAATTTTGGAATCATCTTCCATCTCCAGGTCTTGACCTCCTGGGTTTTTACTTCTGGGGTATTTCCGTCATCATGGCGGGAGGCTCTTATAATCCCGGTACCTAAACCAGGGAAAGATCCCACCAATCCTGAAAATTACCACCCCATAGCTCTTACCAGCTGTGTCTGTACGACTATGGAACGGCTAATTAATGACCGCTTTGTGTGGGTTCTCGAGGACTAAAACCTACTCAAAAACATCCAGTGTGGTTTCAGACAAGGTCGGTCAGCGTAAGACCACTTGGTTCGTTTCGAGACATTTATTAGAAATAGTTTCATTAAAAATGAACATGTTGTGTCTGTCTTTTTTGACGTAGAGAAGGCATATAACACAACATGGACACATGGAATTTTACAACTTTTCAGACATGGAACTGAGAGGATGTCTATCGTTATTTATATCAGAATAATTAAAGGATAGACATTTTAAAGTTAAAGGGGACTCCACTCTCTCTGATTCTCATGAAGAGGAGATGCGTGTCTCACCAGTATACTTTCACCTACTCTATTTAGTATAGAGATCAATAGCCTAGCTGGAGTTCTCAACCAGGGTGTTGATGACTCTTTGTATGTAGATGACCTTTTAATCTGCTTTTAAGACAACTTCAGCTAAGCTTAAACAAGATGGAGAAATGGGCTAAAGAGAATGGGTTTAAATTTTCAACATCAAAGACTGTCGGAATGCATTTCTGCAATAAAAGGAACTTGCATCCCGATCCAGAACTAACGTTCTAGGGAAACCCCATTAAGATAGTTAAGGAGACCAAGTTTTGGGGGCTGATACTTGATAATAAATTATAATTTATCCCTCATGCCCTTCAAGCTAACTGCACAAAGGCTCTCGACATTATTTAGGTCGTGTCGAGCACCGATTGGGGCGCTGACCAATCGGTTCTTTTAAATCTCTATTGTTCCCTGATTCGCTCCAATCAGGACTATGGCTGCATAGTATATACGGCTCAACTCGTGACAGCTATATTAAATGCTTGACCCAGTGCACCATCAGGGTCTGCGTCTGAGCCTTGGGGCGTTCCGAACTTCACCTGTCAAGAGCCTGTATATAGAAGTCAACGAGCCATCCTTATACCATCGAAGGATTGAACTTTTTCTCCAATATTAAAATCTTACCCTGGTAATCCTGCCTACAACTGTGTTTCGATCTAGCATTTGAGGATCGGTTTGATACCTGTAGGAAGACATCTGGCAAATGCTGGAGTTTCTTTAGAAAATGTTTCATTTCCATCTTTTCCGCCTCGACCGTTTCCACGACCTAAGCTTATGTTTGATCTGCGTTATCAAAAGAAGCCAGAAACATGTCCATTTCTTTTTCTGCAGAGATTTGGTGGCTACAAGATCCAGTCCTTCATTTACTCCGATGGATCGGAGAATGGAGATAGGGTGGCAGCTGCAGCAATCTGGTTGCATCATCTTGAGAAGGCTGTCATCTGCAGTGATTCGTTGTCGTGTCTTTTAGCTATTGACAGCTTCAAGGTCAGCGCCCAGCGATTCTGCATATTCCCCAGTCATTTGGGTATCCCCAGGAATATAGTTGTGGATAGGGAAGCAAAAAAAGCCCTGAACAAGCCCATTTCTCAATCAAAAGTATACTATAAAGATCTAAAAGCCCAATATAACCAAATACAAAGCTAAACTTAGACAGGGTGTATGGGACACAGAAGTCCGTAACAAACGTCACGACAAACACCCTACCATAGCACAAAAATCTTACTCCAATGGAATGTCTCGAAAGGATCAAGTAGTTCTAAAGCGATGTCGTATAGGCCAGTCACCTAACGAAAAAGCATCCTGAAGAGGACCGATATGTATCACAAGATATAATTCTTATTGAAAACAAGATTACAATTGGAATTTATAAAAGATTGCTCTATTTATAGCTTATGTAGCTATAAGTTTTACAACTTCGCATATCTACATTTTTTACATCTGAAACTTATACATGTTTCACTGCATATTTAGAATTTTTATTTTTTGTTTCTGTCCTATTCCGTTCTTTTTGTTTTGCTTTTTGATGTACAACCTTGGGTAAGTTGACATTGAAAGAGATCAATCTTAAAAATAATAGAATGTAAAATTTTCACGCCACAGCGTAGCTGAAATACCGCTGAATGTGGCGTAAAACGCCAATCAATCAATCAATCAATCGGGTAGAAACTAAACAAATCACAGCGCTATCACATAACTATATAAACTTACAAAGACCATTTCACAAAACTATACAAACTTACAAAGTTATTATTTCATACATGGAAAAAGGTTCCGATCAAGTGAGGCCAGTTAACCTTGGAAATGAGTATGAATATTTACTTACCATTCGTGTATTTAATCGTATTCTTAATACTCTGCTCCCCGACGACTGAGACTTCCTCTTTTTTGTTTTTATTGTTTTAATTACCACATTTATAGATAGATTTATACACTTTATATTTACACAGGTCTGTCTTATATGCATGGTATATATAGAGGATCTCTAATGAGTGACACGGAGATATCAAATTAATGAAACGAGGCTAGTAACTTTCATTTATTCCGAGCCTCCGGCGAGGAATAAATGAAAGTTACTACCCGAGTTCATAAATTTGATATCCGGGTCACGAATTTGAGATTCTATTTATCC
>JAVFBZ010163166.1:2313-17451 GCA_032466195.1 Katharina tunicata
AGGAGCAAGTAGGGTTCAGCCATTGTAGGAGGCAGAACTGAATTCAAATGTTATAGGTACATCCAAACTGGAGCTGGAAAGAGCTGCCATAGATTGGTCTGGATTCCGTTAGGCTGGTTATGATAATATGGAAATCCCCTAATAAACCTGAACTTAAAAAACATGAAACATCAGTTTTTGGGTTCAATAGAAACACATGCTTTTTATTATCTGCAAACTCTAAGCAATTCCCATCCACAAATACAAAAGGAAATTTGTCAAAATTTGATTTGTGATTGTACAGGATAATAAGGTTATATTTATAGGATTCTAATGAAGTATAAAATAGTCAAAAATTGAGAGCCAATATTCAATTTATGATTTTAATCGATTGAAGACCTTTTTATGCATTTAAGGTACTATCTGGCATTTTTTTTTTTATAAATCTTGCAGATTTTACAGCACAATTGATACTTTTTAATGGATATAATCTGAACTTGGAAACCAAAAATGACACAGAAATGAAAAATTACCCCAAATAAACCAATTTATAGGCCTAAGCAATGCAAATATTTTTACATGATCAGTAAGCTTACACGTAACAGCTATCATGACTAAACCAAAATATTGGATTCTAAGTTTCTAACAATAGTTTGTGACCATCCGACTTCAGTAAAAGTCTTGTATGTTTAGGGTATATATTGTACTGGTGTCTTGTGGGGGTTGAGGAGAAGGGATTCTCTATCTCTCAGCTCACACCTAAGAGAATGGCTGCTCACTGGTAATCATACCATCTGCTGAGGAAACTTGACACCTGAGGAACACAGTCAGGAACTTCTCTACCTATAGTCTTGATTCCCTGAAATACCTGCCTCAACCTCATGTAACAAACTTACTCACATAGATCTATACAAATTGGCCAAATCCAAAGTCAATTTTACTTTGACTGATAAAGATTGCTGCCAGTAAAGTAAACCTGTTGCGTATAGATTTATTTGTGATTACTGGCTTATTGACTTATGGGTTGATTGATTGGTGTTTAACGCCGTGCTCAAGGGTATTTCACTTATACGACAGCGCTGTATCCCAACTGTAGACAGCGACTCTTAACACAACCATAAAGTTGATCACTTTAGTGTTACTGTTGGAAAGATAATTTTCCTCCAGTGCTTAGTATGACAGTATGAATATACTCTGGAACATACTGCCCTTAGCCAGAGGGCATTGACTAATGGGCCACAAGTCTGGCAATAAAATGATTGGTGTGATAAGATGTCTAGCTGAAGGCATGACCATGGAAATCTCTTATTGTAGGACATCTAGGTGCACGGAACAACGCAAGACTTTTGTAAAAAAAACTGCCCCGAAGGGTCTCGACTTCCATATGCCGCTAAAAAAAACTTGTTTCCCAACCTTGTTTAAAAATACGGGATTCTGGGCATCACAGACCTTTTTTTTTAGCAAATTGGTTGATCAGGTCAAAGGACTGGCTTTGGCTTATTTATACACAGGCTAATTTTAAAACAGACCCATGCATACTCGGTATCGAGTAATCATAACATAAGTCTGTACAAATAAAAATATAAAGTAAAGCATCCATCTTCATTAAAAATCATTTTACTCTAAAAAATAAACATTGAACCAGGATCCACTGATTATAAAAGTGAGAATCTATTGGCAAACATTATAAAGAAAAATCTCTTTTGAATGTAAAAGTAGTTCTGGGTTTGCAAACAAATCTTATGAAAGAGGAGAAAGATGGTGAAAAAAACAACTACTGGACAGGAAACAATCTGATACAGGGATATTGAAAGCTTTAGGATTCTAGACCAAGTTTCAGATCAATCTTTCTTCCAGGTTTGATGTCTGTCTGGAATCGATTTGTGCTTTAAATGATTGGAAATTCTAGCTACTATAGGTAAAAAAAAATACACACAAAAATACAGAATGGGATAGAGAATCCAGAGGTTTTTAAATAATCTCCAACGAGGAGCGAGGAATAATTCAAGCCAGCATATCAAAATGCTCCACTTTGGTATCAAATTACATGCACAAAAATAGCTGCTGGTCTTTTTGTAAATTTCACAATAAAATCAAACCTGTTCAGGTTAATATTCTAGTTATATTGAATATTTGGAATATATTCCTGTCCCACTTCCCAGTGTTAAGCATAACAGCACAAATGTCAAGTCAAAACACAATTAGCTAGAGGGCAAAATTCCAGAAATAATAGATTAAAATTGAATGATTCATGTTTGTTAAAATTTTAAGCTACTATTTCTGGAATTTCAGAATGAATGTCAAAACTTCAACGATACAGAAGCATTTGTTATAATTTTCACGAAATGATTTGTAAAATTGACAAGTGCTCTATTTCTATTCTGAGGTTAAAGAAATTACCACTACAACAGGCATAAAAGAAAACGAAATATTACCACAGTTTGACAAAGTTAAGTGAAATTTCTTTGTGAACATAATCCGAAAGCAATGAATGAAATTCACCTTTCATTGCCAAACAGGGTAACACAAACAAATCAGCTTGCACTGGTGTTTTTTTGGAGGCCAAAGTAGAGGGCAAGTGTAAGCCTGTCTTATTCTTCTATGTAAGGTACATAAAGGTGTATATAGCTGTAGTGTTGTCAATAAAATAGCTTACACTACATATGAGAAAATAACAATACAATATTATTCAAGAATAAATTAGTTCATTAAACCAGATCCCTGCAGTATTGAAAGGAGTACCTATCAATTAATAAATCACCAGTATCCAATCTATAAATAGGACTGCCATTGAATTGATTTAGCTCAGCCTTTATTGATGTATGTTTAACAATGAATTATTGACGTTGAACAAGTAGTACTGAAGGTAATCTCACTCATATTACAGCATGCCACTGAAAACTACGCTTAAAAACACTCACTGGCAACAAACAAGACGAAGTATTTCACCTCTATATGATGACTTATTATTAATTTGCATTACCGGAAGAAACGTCGTAAAAAACAGTCTGCGAACTAAAAAATTCTCTTATATACCCAATCACATTGAAACAGATTTATCTTTCATCAACTCATACATATGTTTTACTTTATATTTAAAAAAAACCCATAATCAATTCACGTAACTTTTTCAGATGTATTGCTATCCAATTATCTTTATCGGTACCTTTCTATCTAGGTACGTTTTCATACACATTTACAAACGGAAAACAGTGTAGGAAATTGTCTTCATGTTGGGGGTCGGATTACTTGATGTTTTCTATTACCAGAACGGTAAGGCAAGTACAGACCCAAAATAAAAGGCAGCATCTCACGTTTCTGACACATGTACGCTAAGTGATCGGTTTATCCATCCTTTTTTTCTCTCGTTCAATTCTATCTTTATATGTTAAAGGCATAGATGATTGAAAGAGAAGCCCACATCGAAAGAAGACAAAGCTTACATCCAGGTTGTCGGAGTCTGCGATGAATCCAAAGAGCGGTTAATTTACTGACTTTTTTTTACTGCTCATGCCACGCTCAAGGTATGTCACTCATATGGCAGAAATATATGGATGAAAGAGGGCAAGGCAGTTGCTGCATTTAAAACACAAAAGGAAAATTCACCTTGACTTAATCTGATTTAATTGGTTTATTTATTTTATTGGTGTTTTAATGTCGTACTCAAGAGTATTTCACCTAAATGATGACACAAACACAACCAAATAATGTCAAGTCACAGCAATTCTAAGCGCTGTCCATTAGTACCACAGCATGAGTATCAGTTTGAAACATACTGTGTTAGGTGAAAGAGCGAAGAAAGCCCACAAGTCACTGGTGAACTGACAGAACTTAACCACCAAAGGGCTAAAATGGCACCAGAAAATGAAAGCGCCAGTTTGAAGTGCCAAATCAAAGAAAAAGATGCTGTTGACAACTAGATCGATTGATTCATTGATTGGTGTCTAACGCCATGCTCAAGGCTATTTCACTAATATGAAGGTGGTGTCCTCTAGCAGTAATAGCCACACTAACACAACCATGTAATGTGAGAGCTTCACTCTATTGGAAAATAATATTGTTCCTCCAATACTAAGTAAAGACGACATGACTTTGCTTGGGACACATTCCCTTAGCCAGAGGGCTCTAACCAAGTAGATGCATATCTGAGATAATACCTCGAAAGGTGCATATATAATAATAACGTCATGCTATGTAGGTTTATTAAATAATGCAGTCGCTTGCATAGCGTTTAATGTCACACTCAAGAACATTTTACTTAAATGAATAACACTGCTTTGACAGCTTTCCAATACTCCAGAATAATCAAGAAGAGCTGGAGTAGAAAATGGAACAGAAACCGTATAAAAGCAAAAATCAAGGCACTCTCATCAGTGAATACAGCTTTAGATCACTGCATATAGACGATAAGATAGTGTGACTTGATGGAAGTCCAGGGATGAAATCATTGATGTACATGGACGCATCTCAGTAGCATCATCCCGGTCAATAGTCCTTCATGTACCTGTAGCCAGCCCACAGATAGTGCAGGTAAATATTGATTATGAACAATAATGGCCCAGTTTGATCAGCTCAGAATCTAAGGTACTATATACATCCTGTATATTTAACCCACATCATTATCAAACTGTAATTGATACCTTCAGGGCTTAAGCTAGTGTGCACATACAAAAGTAGTATTGCTGGACAAATACCAGCCAGGTATTATACATTAAGTGTCTGAGCTATTTCTTTGTACAAATAAATACAACACGTATGACAAATACTAACCACTATATTATCACCATCATTGAGCAAATTGAGGATACCAGATTTATTTCATTTTATTTCTAAAATAACACAAAGCTTTTTCAAATCGAGGGTGGTTGGGTGAAGCTTTTTGTGAACTGGGGCATCAGGAAGCAGATTTGTTGTGGCGTCCTGTTTTTTTGTCCTGTAAATGTTTTGTGGCGTATTCGGTCTTCCAAGAATTGTTTAAGGTCTCCTCCATCGATTAGGCTGGCATGCTGTCATACAAGTGAAAATAACCTTAGGTATGGGTTAAGTATGGCGTAAAACCTAATCAAATAACAAACAAATCTTTAGCTAATTAGCTTAATTTTATAACGTCAACTTATACTGTTTTGTTCCATGGTGAAAACTTTTACTAACATTTTAAAAAAGCTAGTTAAGGTTTTTTTACTGAACTGATTATATTAATTTAAGTTATTGACGTTGTACCCGCCTAATTGGTGAAGGAAACCACCCTGAACTACACTGGCAACTAACAGGACACATAAAAGAAGCCCACAACAAACCAGCTTCCTGATACCCCTTAGCTTTGGGAGCAGCTCAGAGCACCAAGGCAAAGGAAGCTCCCACCAACGACTTGCTAATGAACCAAGTAGAAGTGTTAAAAGGAATTCCCTGGAAATGGTCCTGTTAGCATGGAGTCTGACTGATAACTCCCCAGGGCATTTACCTAAGGCGATCAGGGTATTTACATAAATGTAGTGTTCCTATTTAACTCCATGTGTTCATCATGTACAGTAAATGTTACTTTGCTTTATACACCCACATACAGGAATAAAAGATAAATCACTGATTCATGGAGATTTATACAGGTCAACTAGTTCTGATTAATTGATTGGTGTTTTACTCTACAACTTAGTATCAACTAGTTCTGTGTACTATTAACTATAACTAATGTCTTTGAGCAAGAGCATAAAGATGCTTGTCATTGTACTTAATTTAACCCAAGTAAACAATTTTGTTCACATAAATTTTTATATTTTTTATTAGGGCTGTAGGACAAACTAAAGATCAATTCACTCAAAGGAAAGTGTTCCATCTTGTTAAAGCGGTATTTAGAAGCTGGGTACATAACAAAAACATTATGATTTTAAACTCCTGGGGTTCTTTGAAAACGGTCTTAGCATCTAGGCCGAAACATCCCTTATCAATATACCCAGAAAGAATTCCAGCCCAATGGGTGAAACAAACCACAGTTGACAAAACTGGTACATGTAATAAAATTGAGCTTTACATTGTACTCAAGGTTATTTCACTCACAGGGTGACCTGTCAGCACAATGGATGAAAGAGCCTCAATGACACTGGGAACACAAGGAGCGGATTCCTAACCAGACACTACCATGACTACAGGCAAATCAACTTTCTGATGCCCCAATAGCACCAGGCCACGGGAATCTCAGGACAACCACCCGAAGTAACAAAAACAAATGATACTAAGCAAGCACAGGGACAAAGTGTGCAGTTGTCCCAACAATTTGCATTGTGTTTCCCCTTAGCCCAGAGAGCATCATCGGAAGCTCTTGCCAACCAAAGGCAAGTTCTATAAATAAACAAGAATTACCTTGAACGAGATATTCTACGTCATACGTACAAGTTTCGGTCTCTAGGTCATGCAAAACTTACTTAAGTGTGAACAACCATAAAAAAGAAAACAAAGGGTTCGACTGAAATGTAAGGTCAGGTTAAGTTGCTGACGTAAATGTACCAACGAAAACTTGTAAACTAAGACAGAAAGACAGGATTGACAATAACCGTGGATATGCTTGAGTGACAGAGGGAGACGTCTTCACATCCCCTGGTAAATTACAAAGGCTTAACCAGTTGATGCTATAAGCAATCATGCCAATCAGATTATTTGTCCACTGTGTACTGAACTGTGACCGGCTAAAGAGAGCCCCAGATTAAAAAGGTCCATTTATTATTGTTGACAGAAGAATATGCATGCTCAATCAAGCAGCTGAAATAACTCAAATCTTTCTATAAAATAACTTATGAAGACCGTAACAATAAAGTACAATTTTTTTTTTGTATTTTCAAGTTGAACAATTCAAGTAAAACAGAGAACAGACCTTTTGATTATAATTTAGTGAGAGTGACTGCAATAATGGTATATGTGCTGGTTTCTTTCTGAATTCTGAAACTGATGAATAAATAATTGTTTTAAAAAAACAAAATAGAGAACTGTCATGAAGATAAAGATACTCACAAAAGAGATGACAGCTGCAAGAAGAAGAATTTTGACCAGAAGATCATCAAACTGTTCCAAGATGAGCTCCCACAATGGTTTTCCTACAGAGGAATAAATAACCGTGTTAGATCATTGTTAATTCATAATAATAATAATAATAACACTTTGTCTAGAGGCTCATATAATACCACTATAAAATTGTTATTTAAAGATAAATATCTATTCCTAGAATGAATATAATGCATGATGTCCCAAGAAACACAGGTAACATAATTGCTACTTTTTTCTGTGGCTGTGTAAATCTCCTTTTTAAAGGAGTTATTATTGTTGCTGGTATAATACATATTGATTTAATGCTTATTTTGTTATTATGATGTTTTTGCCATTACTGAGCGTGATTTGCTTTAACATCTTACTTAAGGCTATTTCACTCATGTGACAGCTCAGGGTCTGAAATATGGTAAAATTTTTGAGTAGCAAAAAATAAAAAAAATGGCTATCAAAATAATTTTTGTGTATCTTTGCAGGCCTTGCATTTTCAAAATCTGATAAATAGGCTTCGTCATGTGGGGTGAGGGGGCTGATTTTTGCCCACAGGGTATTCACCGAGGAAGTTAATACAAAGAGTATTTTCTGGCTAAAGAGCAGAGCTGAAGAAATCAGGCAAGAACAACAAGTCAAAGATAAACTTTTTATTTCACATCTTAATTTAACAGGGCCGATAAAAAGACCCCCTGAAAATCGATCACGGGGGCGAGGCCGATCAGCCCCGTCAAAATGCAAGCCCTGTCTTTGCATATCAATAAATAGCGATACAAAATGGATAATGTATCGAAGAAAGCTCTATTTCTATCGCAAAATGCGATGGAAATCCGGACATTTCGGACTCTGCAGCTTGTCAGCCAAATGGGCGAAGGAAACCACCCTAAATGGCGCTGGCAACAGATTGTTTTATTTAATAGAGTTTTTAACTTTAAAGATCATATGATGATGTGTCAGCCCAAGCGGTGAAGAAATCGATAATAACATAAGGACAAATATGATAACGATACTTTTGATTATATTAATATAATAAGTGTTTAATGATAACAATAATAATTCCTTTATAAAGGAAATTTATACAACCACCAACAAAAAATGCAGTACGAGAAAACAAGTCAATACTAGGCCTAATTTAGGACTTGTTCTCATTCTGCCACAGAAATCTTAAAGTTTTTGATTGTGGTTTAAGGAAACGAACAAATGACTGACAGTGACTGAAGGAATGTCCAATGCATGTTGTAACATATTTGTGAAACACGGGCAGTAAAATCATTGAATATTTGATTTGTTTATTTGTTTGATTGGGGTTTTACGCTGTACTCAAGAGTATTTCACTTATATGGCGGCGTGCCAGCCCAATCAATGAAGGAAACCACTGTAAATGACGCTGGCAACATGCAAGACAGAAAAAAACATTTACATAACATTAACAAAACAGGACACCACAACAAATCGGCATCCAGTGCCCCTTAGCTCAGAGACCACCAGGGCACAGGAGGCTCCCACCCAACCACCCGCTTGAAAATTTGAAGTAATATACTTTATTTCCTGTATAGTGTATACATCAATTTGTGCAAGTTTTTGACACAAAAAAAAAAAAGAAATATGAAGAATGAATGCTACGTAAGCTGTTATGTAATACTTGTGTTCAGGTAAATGGACATTTGTCACAGTTCTTGTCAGTTGCCAAATAAATAAATTTTCACTGTTTTTCCCACCTCAAAAGAAATGAAAGTAATACAATACTCTGTATATACACAGCAGGATTGTTTGTACTACATCTCTACAGTATTTTTCACACAATAAAATTATGATAAGAACTCACCTTCTTCAGCTGGTAGTTCTGAAACATGAAACAAAAGAAGGTTATAAATACATGCTTAAATTGTATTACTGAGTGGAAACTGTATGGTACAGTAAAATTAAAATATAAAGCTTTAATAAAGAGAAAATAAAACACAAATATTGATATTATCAGTATTATATGACTTTATGTGTATAAAATAAGAGGATATTGCCTGTCGCAGTTGGTGCAAAATTGGAGACACCTAATTAAAAGCATTCTGTGATTTTCTCAACAAGAAATGTAAACCTAGGAATACCAGTATAAATAACAAACAAATCAACACATATTTCTCTGGTAAATATGTATAGTCAACTTAAGGGGATCAACTCTGCTAAAATACTGTAAGGTCTGTCCCAGATGTATTGGAGATTTCCATGAATAGTTCTGATATTTCTTGAAGTATTAAGTTGTGTAGTAATTATTATGTATATCTGAACTTCTAAACACAAACAAATGATTCATCTATTCTGGTTTTGGGCCCCTAAATTAAGAACAAAATTCCTCTAAAATATCTATGCGATTTCTAAAAGTCATAGTTCATTTATTAAACATCCGTAATTTATCGTAAAGGACTGTGAATTGAGTAAAATATTCAGAATTAACAGCCTATTTCTTGGAACCTTTCCTAACACTTTCATATTTTTTTGCAATTAGGTCCCCTAACGAAACTCATGTACATGTGAGGATGGCCCTGAATTGTTATTTCACCATGTTGAAAGCTACACGAACACGGAACAAAAATATCACTATCATAATGCTAATAAGTTATATCACTTTTGTAAACACAACCATATTCATTTTCTATGGTAAAATGTGTGATCTCTCTTATTTATTATGAAGGTGTGTAAATTGACTGAACAGGACAAATCAGGTTGGGTAGACCACAAATTTTGTTGCTCAAAGCTAAAAGGATATAAAACTTGAAAAGTTTTGTTACACCTAAAATGAGTTTTGTTTTTTGTAGATCAATGGTAGAAAGTGAAGCCCATTGATAATTATTATCGTGACTTTATTGAAGTATTCTAATTATCACTACTTTTTTTTTGGGGGGGGGGGCGCTCAGTCTCTCTGTTAGTAAGGTTACTTCAATCATAAGACAGTGTGCCAACACAATGGGTGGAGTTAACCACCCCAAAATCACTGGCAACAAACAGTGGCAAAAAGGGATAAGTAGAAGGCACTAAACAGTCACAAAAGCAGCTGGTTTATTGATTTCAGCCTATCCCAGAGAGCGACTGGGAAAAGAAAGCTCCTGCCAACCATCCCCACCTGGTCCACATTTAATTGGTTACATAGAGGTGTTAACCAGTGATTTGCATATAACCATACAAGGATTAGGTTTAATTTTAGTGCCAAGTTCTTATATAACTATACGTCTAGATTCATTAATGGACCAACTTTTCAGATCATCTTCTACATCTTTGAACGTTTATTGCTCAAGTTTACTTTACTTAAACTTTAAGGATTGCGAAATTTCTCTGTGATTTTCCGTTGCTTAATGATACGAGAAATATTTTGGGTAACCGTATATAGGAAATGTTAAGACTTATATTCAACATACTACATATATGTCCAACACGATTGAAAGGTCAGCCACCGCAAGTGAAATCGAGTAGTAATCATCAAGAACATGCGCATTGCTGAATGAAAACATGAAGACGCACTTGATCATTTTTATTCATTATGGCGTAACATAAGGGTTTGGGAAATAAATAATACACGGATCAATACTCACCATTAGGTCCATATTTGTCGAGATTTTTCTTGACGCCATCATCGTTGAGACCGAAGTTGTCATCAACTCCGAAGAATCCACAAATTTCATCAGTGGTCTTCGCGTGCGCGAGATCCATTGCACGGCTTAATTCGCTGTGCACCTACCGAGTTCACTGCCCAAATCTATCACCTATGTAATGAAAATTTCATAGAGATATGGGACCCAATTTACCACCAGCTTCTGGACTGATGTTATTCTCCAGAATAATCGAAAAATGAAGCCTGAAACGGAGAATCCTAGACCCTATTTCACCTTCCTATCAGTTCTCCGTTACCGACGAAGTGATCGAGTGCAGAGCTAATGGATCAGCTTATCTTCCCGGCATAGGGGAGTCAGGATGCTGGAAAATATGACTGTCAATTTTTTTATGGCGTTTGCGCTCTGATAATTGTATCAAATCCCTGTATTTTTGCTAAGAATCACTTGAATATTCGAAAAAAAGTATACGTTTCAAAAAATTATTTCAAATGATGAAACTAAATAGATAGTTAACCTTGTTGTTAAAATGGCGTAACCCGTGGATTTCAGTGGCACAAAGGGCTACGAATGTGGTGGATTTTGATTGGATAAAAATCATCACATGGAGTTACTACACGTTGCAAAGGAAAGGTAAAGGTTGTGACGTCAAAATGCTGTATATGACTCGGATTCCTGTCTATATTTGACTTCACGTGAGCTCTGGCGAAAAGGGCTTCTCAAATGTGTCGAACAGCTTTCTTCTCTACTCTTATCTATGCACCTCTTCTTTCCACTTTGGTTTGGAAGACTGGTTCACTATTCACATTGCCAGTTATACCATACGCTTACAGGTCTATACAATTCACTTATATACCAGTAGGCCTAAATACATACTACATACATGCTACATACTACTAAACGGATACACGATCGATGAAACGTAAATCAACTTGCCGTTTATCGAAAAAACTTTCAACTGTCAACCTTGGCTACTATTGAAGATAATTCAGAAATATAGTTGTAATCTATGACAAGTTAAAGATATGTTTTAAAGCAACATGATGTGTACTAAATATACCGTAGTACGTGAACAACCAAATGAATGATTTGCATCAATGAGACCACGTGTCTAAAGTTTATTGGCCGACGTCGCTTTCGATCATTAATATATACCGGGTAGTAATATTCTGGCACATTGCATCAGAACTATGACTTGTAAATATATCAGATCCATGCTAGCCAGAGACCCGAGTTCGAATCCCGGTGGAGGCAAGCAAAATAGTCTTTCTCTACATTTATACAAAAATATATCATAGCCATCAAATATACAAAACCTTAGATGCGCATTGATTGATTTGTCCTGTGTCGTCTATATGCTATTAACTGTCAATACTTCATTTTCATATAGGCCTACATAACAATGACGAATTAACTCAAATTTCGTTGCCCAGAGAACTTTATCATTAAACTTAAATGCTTATATGGTCACAATTTTCTCTAATTTACACGACTTTATAATTGTTTTTGATCAATTTTACCCCCAAAAAAATAATACTTTGACGATATTTTCTCACTGGGACTTAAATCAACCATTAACCCTTTGTGTGTATCGCCTTTATTATATAAAAATAAAATTAAAACACTTCTGTGGCCAGAATTGATAAGAATTACCTATCAAAGTTTTTATTTCGCTTTTCTTGTGTGAATTTTGACAAATACCCGGTAACTGCATTTTTTTAACTGATAGCAAAAATTGTCTCACAGGTAAAATGTCAAATTTACTTCGAACAATTGCTCTTATCGATGGAGTTATATGCAACTGCTGCGCGGGAGATTGTAGCAGGTTTCATGTGTGTTTAAGAGTGGTCTCCCTTTTTCATTAAATATTTTATGCTGGACTTTTTTAATTCAGTTAGTACTGAGAAAGCAGATCTCTGGCGACACCGGCAAAAGCCAATTAACTTTATATACCAGAATAGCAAGGCGACATATATAGGACGTTTTAGTAATTAGTATCGCTCATACGAAAAATCGTCATGTTAAAACCGGTAACCTGTCAGGTATCGCCATATTAAAACCGGTAACATGTGCGGTACCTCCATATTAAAGAAATATTGACACGGCGATTCGAACCTATTTATATAAAGGGGAACAGTATAGGGGCACTCAGCAGTTGTAACAATTTAAGGTATATAAACCTGCAATTAGGTATATTTTTTAATATATAGAGAAGCTTGACTACTCCAAAGAATGACGAACAGTTCATTTTGACTGTAAATTTCGGTTTAATTAAACCATCTTCAGCAGTGCATTAACAGAGACTTTACGAGGTATAAATATAACAAAGATATGCAAATTAACAAAGTCAACATGAATTGTTCGTCAATCGTCAATCTTTGGAGTTGTCACGCTTCCCTATTATGTGAATCTTATCGGTGGAAATTCGTTTATCTTTTAAGTTAGTTTAACACTGCACAGGTTACCGGTTTTTATATGGCGACATGCACCGCACAGGTTACCGGTTTTAAAATGACGATACCGAACAGGTTACCGGTTTTAATATGGCGACACCGCACAGGTTACCGGCTTTAATATGGCGATACCGAACAGGTTACCGGTTTTAATATGGTGATAATACACAGGTTACCGGTTTTAATATGGCGATACCGAACAGGTTACCGGTTTTAATATGGCGATACTGCACAGGTTACCGGTTTTAATATGGCGACACCGCACAGGCTACCGGTTTTAATATGACGATACCGAACAGGTTACCGGTTTTAATATGGCGACACCGAACAGGTTACCGGTTTTAATATGGTGATAATACACAGGTTACCGGTTTTAATATGGCGATACCAAACAGGTTACCGGTTTTAATATGGTGATACTACACAGGTTACCGGTTTTAATATGGCGATACTGCACAGGTTACCGGTTTAAGTATGACGATACCGCACGGGTTACCGGTTTTTATATGGCGATATGCACCGCACAGATTACCGGTTTTAATATGACGATACCGAAGAGGTTACCGGTTTTAATATGGTGATACTACACAGGTAACCGGTTTTAATATGGCGATACTGCACAGGTTACCGGTTTTAATATGGCGATACCGAACAGGTTACCGGTTTTAATATGGCGATACCGAACAGGTTACCGGTTTTAATATGGTGATAATACACAGGTTATCGGTTTTAATATGGCGATACCGAACAGGTTACCGGTTTTAATATGGTGATACTACACAGGTTACCGGTTTTAATATGGCGATACTGCACAGGTTACCGGTTTTAGTATGACGATACCGCATGGGTTACCGGTTTTAATATGACGATACCGAACAGGTTACCGGTTTTAATATGGCGATACCGCACAGGTTACCGGTTTTAATATGACGATACCGAACAGGTTACCGGTTTTAATATGGCGACACCGCACAGGTTACCGGTTTTAATATGGTGATAATTAACAGGTTACCGGTTTTAGCATGACGATACCGCACGGGTTACCTGTTTTTATATGGCGATACTGCAAAGCTTACCGGTTTTAATATGACGATACCGAACAGGTTACCGGTTTTAATATAGAGGTACCGCACATGTTACCGGTTTAAATATACCGATACTGCACAGGTTAACGGTTTTAGTATGACGATACCGCACGGGTTACCGGTTTTTATATGGCGATATTGCACAGGTTACCGGTTTTAGTATGATGATACTGCACAGGTTACCGGTTTTAGTATGACGATACTGCACAGGTTACCGGTTATTATATGGCGATACTGCATACGTTACCGGTTTTAATATGGCGACACCGCACAGGTTACCGGTTTTAATATGGTGATAATTTACAGGTTACTGGTTTTAATTTGGCGACACCGCACAGGTTACTGGTTTTAATACAGCGATACTGCAAAGCTTACCGGTTTAAATATGACGATACCGAACAAGTTGCCGGTTTTAATATGGCGATAATAAATGTTTACCGTCTCGATACAACAGTTGGAATACCTTTGAGAATGGCGTTATTCATGCATAGACATGTTACTTGTTTTAGCGGAATTGAAACCATTGCTTGGAAAGTTGAAAAATCCATCAAAGCAATATATTTTGTAAAATAAAAGAAAAAAGAAAAAGCATCAGGCTTCGTAATAAATTATAATAGACATTGTAAAGGGGTGTGAGAGAAAAAATTTACTTTTCCATTTATATGATATACTGAGGCCCATCTCTTATCTCGGTTATTATGGTTGAATGTGTGTGTTATATGGTGGCTGATTTGTGCCATTTCGCGTTTTCTTGTTTTCGCTGCGAAAACAAAAGAGGCGAAAACAAGAAAACACGAAATATTTCGCGGCGAAAACGCTAAAATAAGAAACTAAGAAAACGCGAGAATAAGAAAACGCGAAAGTAAGAAATATTGCGTGAGTGCCCTTTTGTGCCATCAAGATTTCGTTGCGAGAATACGATAAACTTCGTGGCGAAATATTTCGCGGCGAAAACGCGAAAAACTTCGTGGCGAAAACACGAAAAACTTCGTGGCGAAA
>JAVFBZ010163177.1:0-17449 GCA_032466195.1 Katharina tunicata
TTCTCTTTTTATTTTACTGATTCGGGTTATACACTGTACTTATTGTTATTTCTCTCATGTGAGGGCGTGCCAGCCCATCATGTGAGGGAATCCATTCAACACCACATAACATTTACAGGAAGGAAAACAGGACGCCACAATAAATCGGCTTCCAGATTTCCCTTAGATCAGAGAGCACCAGGGAACAGCTAGGATGCTCCCACCCAAAACGCCCTCCAAAGTCGACAGAGCCCCTAGAATCCGACCTACTGACCTACTGACCCCATGCAATGTGCAGCACAATCTGCAACCTTTTGAATCACGGCTCGACTTTCTTAGTAGATATCGTTAAAATAAGAAGTATCCACTTACACATAATCAGCGAGGTAAGCCACCCCAGTTGTGGCGGCCATGGAGGCTACAGTAACGATGTGCCCTTGGCCCTTCTCAAGCATAGCGGGTAAAAATTCTCTAACAGTCTGAAAATATATTTTTAAAACTTTGTACATCAAACTATATAACACAAGATGTTGTTGTAATATGTCGTAAACCTAAGGCATTCATGCTTTGCACTCGGTACGCTATTGCAATATTCTAGAAATTTTCCCGTTATGCAAGTTTGTTATTATATTTACACAGGCTTAGGCCTACTGGTAATGTGACATAAGCACGAGTTTGTCGTTGTGAAGCGGTCATGGAAATTAACAAACCATTAGGTCACAAACGTAATAAAGTAATAAATACCTACTGATCGTTACGCAGCCTTCGGGCATATATACATGTCGCTGCTAAAGACGCAAATATTTAATCTATATAATGCCCAGCTAGCCAGAGACCCGAGTTCGAATCCCGGTGGAGGCAAGCAAAATTGTCTTTCTCTACATTTATACAAAAATATATAATTTTATATGATATCATTATAATACATTTTTCACATAGCATAACGTAACCACAGTAAAAGCGTTGATACATAATAATATAATGTTGACCGTCGATGAATACTTAAGAATTGACCATCACGTTTTGGTCAAAACGTGAGGGTCAATTCTTACAATTCTCCACTAAGCCGATTTTTAATCTGCCAAAAAAAGTGAAAACAAGCAAAACAAAACATGAAGGCTGACCTAGTTTCCGTATCCTTGTCAACACATGCAAACGCATCACACGTGTATATATTTCTCCGCATTCAGCAAGAGCGATAAAGAAAGCGATAAACAAGAGATGTTGTTATGCGCATGACGAAAAGGGGTGCTCGCTTATTTGTATTCCATGTGACGTAAAGTCGGCTGCAACTGTTTAGGATGATTTGAAGTAGACAAAGTTTATTCTGTTGGTGAGTAAGATACAATAATTGAAAATAACCCTTCGAAAGAATCCTGGTGCGAGTGAAAATTGTTATTTAGGGATGTCATGGAAAAGTTAACTGTGTTTGATAACGATGAATTATCGTGCATGCTGTTGAGTTTTAGAAGAAAATACAGCTGCGGGTTGAGCTCATCTGCCTTTTCCGAGTATTGCTTGCATTTTTGATAATAGTTGTGGATGCTACTCTCATTTTGGTGACCACTTAAGCATATGATGTGGCGGACACCAGCTTTATATTCATGGCCGTGATAACAATGGCTCTAAGGAAATGAGCGTTGAAAACCCCACTCAAACCAGCCTCTTAAAAAATGTGGGCGCGAAAGACTGAAGTTTCCTCTGGGACAACGGTTTGGTGGTACAAAATCATAGTGTTCATTGTAACTCCACTAACAGACTGTTTAATGTCACAACTCAAAATTGATGTGAAAGGATTATACTTAAAGATGAATTTTAGAATGTTGACAGGAAACATTAAGACCTGTTACTCGACTTGGATTATTCAGACTGCCTGTGTTGTTTTCTGAGCAGGGTCGTGAACCAAAACTCTCGTTCTACCCTATAGATGCAGAGATCTGTATCGTTATTAGTCTACTACCTAATCCATATACAACGATACAGAACAGTGCTGAAAAAAAGAGGTAATTTTTAGTTTTGGCACTTAATGGTTTTAACTTGTTCAATTAAGTGATTTTCCACTCTGTTTGGTAAATTGAACTTTCAGAGATATGTTATGTATCAAAAATGCGCACCTCGAGCATTAGTAATATGTAAAAGCTAATTTTATTTGTCAACGAGGGTAGCCAGATGGCGGCCAAATTCGGAAATCTCCCTCAATCACTCGACTTTTGTTTGAAACTACTGCGGCTTAGCGAGGTTTGGCCGATTCCAAATATTGCTTGACTTTATGAGGGAAAAAAAACAACCTCATGCTCGCGATTTCTGTTAGCCAGTCTGAATTTTTAAATAATAAAAAATAAATGATACGGTAAGATCCTTTTCTGTTTTTATTCTTACACTTGTATTAAGTTATAATACGATGTCCTTGTTAACCATAACATTAAAGCGTGTCAAAAACATGACTAAGCCGAGGAGCTCAGACTATAGTTTTTGAGTTATTTTCTGTTGGTTTTTCGCAGTCAGGCATTATTAAAATTTCAGAAAAACAAAGGTCTGATCACTCGGACTAGGTATAATGAGAGGTTTAAAATCCATCTTAGTTATGTTTTTGTTATGTACCCAGCTTCTAAATGCCGCTTAAACAAGATAAAAGCGTGTGTGTCTTTTTTATTTACAATTGATTCACAATATTTATTGTTATCTTGTAAGCTACAGATTTTGTTTTCCTTTTGAGTTTAACAATTTCGGCCAATCTTTGCTGGGAAATCCCCTGAAAAAGTACTCCCAACTCATTTGCATAAATTGTGTAAACTGAAAAACATGCCGTTTACACGAATGTAAATCGCATTTTCATTTATCACGTGACGCCATTCTCGGATACGATCGGAAGAATCAAAGTGGGGAATTATTAAGCAATAAAAAGGTATTTGGATCTTGTATATAGTATTAAAGGAAAAAAACGTTTTATCAAAATCGTAACTGCAACTTACCCAAAAATGTGCCAAAGTATTGACATCAAATGTTCTTTTAATATCTTTATCTTTAAGGTCCAATAAACCTCCACCGTGTAATATTCCTGCATTATTGACCAGCATCGTTACGTCACCCACGTCTTTACGTATGCGTTCACCCACAATACGCACACTCTCCGCATCGGTCACGTCACAGACAAATGCCTTCGCTTCGCCCCCTGTTGAGTTAATTTCATGAGCCACAGCATCGTTGTTTTCCTGAGAAAACATTTTAAAGAAAACGCTTATAAATATATCAATATAATAGACAAAATAAATATAATAGACAAAATATATATTCTTCCAATCAGTAAGCGCTACATGTATTTAGTTTCATAAGCTTTATGCAAGATATGAAGTTAATTTAGAGGTTATGGAAATTAAGTATCCTTAGTTTACCATCACCACGGACTTGAGTATGCTCAACTCTTTTTTAACCTCAAACCCGGTTAATTCTTCAAAATTACGTTAAATTAATAACCAGTTAGATGACGTTTGATACAGTGACTTATGGCGTACCGTAAATTTTGTAACATGATCGTATAGACAGAACTGTACACTTTACGCAACACGTTTGTATCGTGTTAATTGTGGATATTACAGTCGGTAAAATCGTTAGAAGTTGGCGCAGTGTGACATGAATTTACGCTGCCAAATTATGCAGACTGTAAAAGACTGTCCAGTCGAGTCGCGTCGAAGACATAGTCTATTTGAAATGACGTTGGCTCTATTGGCCATCTATTCTTTCATTTGTTGATATACATCTTGACTTTCTATCAAACTGGTAATAAGGGCTCAGTTGCATTAAAATATAATCCATTATCACCGTTTTGGCAATAGTAAATAATAATAACTTTAAAAATAAATACTACGACATTATAACGAAAAAATTCAGTATTTTAAAATGAAATAGAAAGCATACAATTTATAAATTAACACGCAAAAAATAGGACGTATGGCTTACCTTATTTATATCCAGTAGCACTATCTCTGCCCCAAGACGACCAAAGGTCAACGCGACCTCTCGTCCAATCCCGTGACCGGCGCCTGTCACGAGAATTATATCCCGCTCAACCGACTTCCTTGGCCGTTTAAACACAAAGAAATATAACACTTGAAAATAGCTCAGAAAGATTCGCATGAGCAGCATGATAAAGTCGGTCACATCTTGAAAAGAAATCATCTTGACTGTCTGTGTATACTGGGTTTAAAATGGACTGAATATTACTGGTGTGTCCTCAAAATGCACATTTATCAGGTACACCTTAAGTTGACCTACTACTGTAGTGCAAAGTGCATAAAGCATCTAGAGCACAGACCTGCTGTGGTTTGAAACTGCAGTGGCTAGCGCTTCTATCCAGTTTGGTTATTAATACAGAGAGCTGGCCGTGTGCCAAGCTTATTAATCACACAAGACCTTGTGGAAACTCAGGGTAGAATATCCTTTCAAAGAGACGCGAATTAACGCGCCCGGAATGCGTCCTATTTAATTCCTTAGTTGTATGTTACTAGGGTCACAGTTGACCTAATTAGTAAGTAAACTTTGCACCTCTTTCTCTTTTGTGGTCGATGCGTCCTTGTGCGTGAATATTTGGGTTAATACGGGCGCGCAGGCGTTTGTTACATCTGTGCTTTTTATATATCGTACGACAGTCCTATCATCTTTGCCATATGAAAAACAAAACAAAAACATTTAGCGAATATCGGTAACCATACCTTCGCTTTTGTTGCAACTGAATTGGCCTACTTACCCGTTAAGCCTACATACTCTATTTAATCTTCTTACTATAATCTGTTCTTTTTACCTGAGATTATGGTATTTCATGGCGCAAAATGTATTACCTTCGACACACATGATAATACAACAACAATTAAGGTGCGGGGTTGATAGGAATTACTTTCTCTTTCAGAGATATCTATTGGTAGCTTAAATGGGACGGAAACGAAAACACATGGTCTCAGTCAACTTATAGACCATACTTAGCTGTTAACAAAACTGTTGTTAAAATGTTTATAGGTTTACTCGTTTTCCAATGAACTACTGAATGTAAAATGTATGGTGGACCACTCATGATACATATTTTGTGGTGATCTTGTCATTGAAACAAATTTGTATTAAAATGCTGTTGTGTAACTTTATTTTGTGCATTTGTATAGTTCTTGTTTTGCTAGGTTTAATTTTTGAGTAATTTTAGTTATTTGTATATGCAAGAAATACTAAAATAAAACATGGCAAAAACAGCACGCCATTCATTTTACTTACAGTAGTTCAATTTAAGCGGCTTTCAGTGGAAAACGAAGACTCCTATATATGTAATAGCAGTTTCTGAAACAACCTTGTAGGGTTTTTAATTTGACTATACCTGTTTTTGATGTTTGTTGACTTCCCCTTTAACCCGAGTTTGTTCATTAATTAGATCATTTCAAACATATATAAATCTGTTAAACTTAACCGACAGGTAAATTTGCGAGATGAAACAATAAAAGGTTCAACTGGGATTTTTTTTTCTAGACCGGAGGGTTCAAAACACACACCCCAAAAAAAACTACTAAAATCATGGGAAAGTACAATTTAATGCAGAAAATGTACATGCAACGTCGTACTCAAGTATACGTGTTTCACTTATAAGGCGATTTTTTATTGCCGGTGGAAGATATATCGTAAAAACAACCTCGCGATTTACGCAACTTCCCGTTTATATACCTAATGTCCACAGGTGAATTGGAACAGGTGAAAGGAACTAAACACCCTGTTGCTCAAATAACTGAGTTACGGCGCGGCTCGCAGCGAATGTAATGATTTACACAATTAGTGCTTTTATGATGTAATAAAATCACTAGTACACAATTCGGAACGCTACGAAACTAGTGTACAGAAATTTAACTGCGTATTCAGGATAGTACTTAATCGCCTTTGATAGTTTGTTTGAGTGGTGTTTAACGCCGTATCTAAGGTATTTGTACTCATATACAGGCGAGTCTGTCCAATTGTCGAGGGAAACCACCGTCAACGACACAAGATTCAAAAACAGGACAACACAACAAATCAGCTTCCTGATGCCTTTGATGTTTGGAAATACAAACACACAATTGACAACAATATGTAGACAGTGCAAAGGTAATATTGCCCTTATACAATTATTATTTTAAAACATTAACGAAACTACTAAAATAAAATCTCCCTTCACTAGTACTGAGCGTGAGAGAATAGCTTTATGAGCTGGAGATTTACTGCCCTTTTTCAGAGGACCGACAAAACATACTCTAAACCTTAAAAACTTGCCAGGAACATGTATAGATTATGTTTGAATATATTTATTTTAACACAATGAAGCTGATCAAGCGAATCAATCAATAACAATTTTATCGAACGTTATTAGTAAATCTACGAATATACATATTTCCACTGTTAAATATATGGAAATCAAGGAATTTTACCAGCTTTGGTAAAGTCAATATTATAAAGTCTTTAGCACTTTCCCAAATAACTTATATATTTCTGTCATTTCCTTTCTGAAAAAACTATTGAAAAACATACCCTAAACATTGGTAAGCAATGTGGACACAAAATCATTAAATATCCCAAAGTGTTTCCTAAAACAGTTAGGATTATTTTGAAAGTGCAAAAAAGGTTCAAGGACTGTTTATATGATACTTTATAACATCCACCAGTCTGGTTCCAAAATCACAAATTAAATGGGAAGAAAAATTGCATTGTTTTAATATTAATTGGAAGGCTAAATATGTTTTAGAGTTAGAAATAAAGATACGAAACTGTGGAATTTACAATTTAAGATACTGCATCGGAACCTTTTCAAAATGATCTCTTAACTACAATGAGATTATTGTGTGATAACATGTGATGCAGTTAAAACATTAGGACAAAAATAGAAACACGGATATTGGGTATTGGGTATAAGTAAACAACATGGTGTTTTACATGATATTACCATCATACTTTTTTCAACAGAAGCACACTGCTTTGAATCATATACTGTTAATAAGCAAAAAATGTATATACCAGTGTAAATTTTCTAAAACCGTCCCAACAATTGATGGACTAATAAAAGTAATAAGGTACTGTATCCCTAAATAACATTCCACGAACTCCAGCTTAATCTACAAATGGTATGCTTTAAGCCAAATGGAATCAATGCTTCCAATTTTTCACCATTTTCTATAACGCTGGCCCAGAGTTGAAGGCATTGAGTCGCCACGACAACTGCGTGGACGAGGTGTCGTGAAGCCCTTTTGCGAAACTATACCCTTTGCGTGAAATATATAGAGGATATAACCCAAGTTATGAACAATGAAAAGAAGATTACACAATGAACTTTGAATACCATTAATATTGCTCGAGAGAGTGGTAGAAAATGATAACCCACGAGACAAAAAGCGTTAATTGGACGGATTATAATTCCACCATTCATCTGAGCAATATTAATGGTATTCAAACTTCACTGTGTAATATTCTTTTCATTGTTTATATCGACGAAAAAATCATAAAACATCCATTTTACCTCCTGTTCTTGAAAGTGTCAAAAGTAGAAGTACTTCAGCTAACAACTGGCATTACTTGTTTCCAGCTACTAGTAATTACTTAATATGCTCATATTCTTTGTTAAAGTGCGTTCACATGATGCGACTTGCAGTAACGCCTTCAGGTGATTCCTTAACTTAGCAGCTTTTTGATTGGTCGAGATTTTATGAAAAATATATCGACCATTCAAAGCGCTGTAAATAGGGGAGAATGCCCCAAAGTCGTTACTAATAAATCGCAAGGCGTGAATGCGTCTTTTCAACTCTCTCTAAAATCACTCAGAAATGTTTATGTTCCATCTGTTCCTGTGTCCTCTGTCATATAAAAAGCTGTAATCCTCGCTTGGGTTTTCCCCTGAACCAAACTGAATAACAGCATATTTAAACCTCTCTCGTGAGATCACGCCATCATTGTCTTTATCTATTTTGGAGAATGTGGATTGGATGAAACAATCGTCTGTCACGCCACGTGAATTAAACATTTGGCGCCATTCATCTAAGCTGACGACACCATCGTTGCTGCGGTCGACTGAATCGAAGTATATATCAGATATTGGAAAGAGAAATTGTTGCATATACCACTCAGTTTTGCGGACAATTTCATTACCCAGTATAAACTCTGCCTTTGTCAGAGGTACGGCATTACCATCCTTTCCTGCTGCCTCACACAATCGTTTGAAATATTCAGTGTAGATAGTCGATGCTCTTTGTGCCACTTTATATAATCCTTTGGCTTCAAGAGTTCTTGGAAAGATTAACATTTGGTCTAAGGTAAATATTCCGTTTTTGTCAACATTGAGAAAATCGAAAGTTATGTCGGATTTTCGTTCTTGATAAACGTTCGTGTCCATCTATAAAAGAGAAGAGAACTAACTAACTGACCAACTGAATGATGGATTTTTCAAAGATTGATAAATTTTGACCAATTTATTGATTGATAAAAGAAGTAACGATTGATCGATTTAAAATATTCTTCATAGTTTCCCGTTTAACACACTCGATAAAAAAGTCAAAGCTAGTCAAATTAACTAATCAGGGTGTATGATTAATCACAAAAGACCTGTTGTACCAAACCTGATAAGTATCATGATTAGTACAAATAGTCCTACTCTAAAAAAAATGTAATAGTATATCATACTTTGCTTTTACATGATTTTTACATATAAGTCTCTCTAGAATACATTTTTTTTATTTTTTTGCTAACGCCGACAACATCAAATTACATACCTTGCTTTGAGGCGGATTTTAAAATACCCAGGTAAGTTTCAACTCTCTTTACCTGCATAACCCAAACATACGTATGTACCACGAGTGGAAGTGCGCTTTAATATATGAATACACAAATAGACCAAAACTTAAATATATGAACTACCATATATATGCACGCTTGATTAAGTGTATATTCACGGATGAATATTAAATGGTATCAGCTAAATTCTTAATCGAATTAGTATCAAATTTTTTTTTTTTTATATGTGTGCAGTGGCCTAATTTTTGGCGCATAAAGCCTTCCATCCATATTTTTAAACCCAGTTAGAAAAAAATCAGTGCTCTGTGAGATAAACTGACCACCGGGATATTTCTTTTTTCACAGTCAATCTTTCATTTTAAATTGCCAAAGTTATAATCATTCAAGTGAAACAAGTACACTTTTGCAATGGACCAGGAACTGAGCACGCAGCAGATATTGCTATTTGCGACCAGTGACATCATCGCCGCCATCTTGAAATCATTACTTTGTATCAAAAATCGTCGTTAAAAGATGCGCAGAAGTCCAAATAGCAATCTTGCCAAGTTTCGTGTCGATCTGATTGAAATTGACAAAGCCTTAGCATTTAATGTCACATACTCACCCAAAATTGGATTTTTCAACTTATCCGTTTGCCTTGATTTTTAAAAGATTTGATGTTTGTTCAGAAATTAAAAAGGTCACGTTAGAATAAAAATTATTCATTTGGTATAAAGCTTGTGCGGGCCATGAGAAATATAGCATTTATTCGAATTTAACGGAATTTTGAACCTTGTAAGAGGTGCGGCTAACACGGTTGACTCGAAATGGCGTCGGTACATCAAAGTGTGCCTGAGATGTGCTGGCAGATTGACACATTTCCAATTAAAATTCCTGGCAGAAGTTTCAGTTTTTTTGTTGCATTTGAACCAATTTTACCTTCAAATCTGGGGGTAGAATTAACGGAATGCCTTTAACTTTTACTTTTTTGAACAGGGTCTAGATCTTATTCACTTTTGTGTTGGCGCTTTTGTTGTTCTTTTTCTTGTTTTTGTTGTTGTTGATGTAACACTAACAAAACGGACTATTTGTCTGTCAATAATGTTAGGATTGTTCTGAAAATTTTCAATTTTACCATGGTTTTCTTGAAAAGCGAGTTTACAAATGCACACAGCACAAAATAGCAAGGCTTTGATGCATATTTTAATAATACATGCTTCAAAGCTTGCAGCCACATGATTCGTATTTGCTACAGGCCACGGGGTATGTCTCGCAGTGCGGACTTGTTGATAAAGTACAGAAAATACATAATTTTTGGGTGCGTATGTGACTTTAAAGAATAACGTTACACCTAGAAGAATAACAAGAACAAGACGAGAAGCGACTTGGAACTACCATTTAACATTTTTTAAAGTTTACATATTTGGTTGGTTTGTTTGTTTGGTTGGGGTTTATGACGTAGGCTACTTATGTTATTTCACTCATACGACGGCGTGCCAGACCAGTGATAAAGGAAATCACCCTTAAGAGACGCTGACAAAACACAAAACACAAGACACAACAATACATTTACAGGGCAAATATGGACAAGATAATAAAGTCCTAACAAATTATCATTTAAACATTAAATGGAAAAGAAACAAAAAAAATCAAAGTCAAACTCAATTTATAGACCATAGCAAGGCGTTAATAAAACTACCCTTACATTTTTTGTCGAATTCGCCGTTATCCACTGGAAGACACTTCAGAAAAAAAATACTGAAATAATGTATGGTGGACTTTTTGCGCTACATTTCCTGTAGTGATCATTTCACCAGAGTAACTGTTTATTATAATGTTGAACATTGCACTTAGCTTTATTCTGTACATTTGTACGGTTTCCCTTTCGTTAGAGTTAAATTTTGGTTAAATTTTGGTTACTATTATCTTTAAAAAAATAATAATAATAAAACATGGCATAGAAAGTCCACCATACATTTTACCTTGGTGTATCAATTCAAGTGTCCTTTCGTGGAAAACGACGATTTCTACAAAAAATGTAATGCCAGGTTTATTAACACCTTGCTATAGTCTAAGATGAACATGATATTGAACATGACTTTGTTTTCTCGTTTCCTTACCCTTTAACTAAACTAGGCTTACTAAAACAAAATGTCCCTTCAAATACTACTTCTGCATGAGCGTGAGAGAATGACCTTGTAAGCTCAAGATTTACTGCCCTTTGTCAGTGGACCGACAAAACATTGTTAGAGACCAGCGAACTTAAAACCTTGCCGGGAATATGTATAGATTATGTTTGAATATATTTATTTTAACACAATGAAACTGATCAAGCGAATCAATCAATAACAATTTTATCGAACGTTATTAGTAAATCTACGAATATACATATTTCCAATGTTAAATATATGGAAATCAAGGAATTTTACAATAATTGGTGAAGTCAATATTATAAAGTCCTTAGCACTTTCCCAAATGAATTCTCTATTTCTGTCACTTCCTAACCACCCCCCCCCCCCCCCCCCCCCAAAAAAAAATATGATTTGTTGATAAATACACTGTTATTTGGATTCTTATGGAATGGCAAATCTAGTAAAGTTAAACGAAACATAATAACCCAAGATTTTAATGCCGGAGGAATAAGTATGGTAGAGGTAGATGAATTCATTCAAGCACTAAAAATTACTTGGGTTCGAAGATTATTTACTTCCACCTCAAAATGGCAAAACCGTTTTACAAAATAAAGTTCAGATAATTAATCAAGGTGGGAATTTAAGGAACTGTTTGACAAAATGAACAATCCTTTTTGGTGTGACGTAATACTAGCACTGAAAGGATTGTACTCCAAATTAAAATTAAAAAAACCCAGGATTATCTTGATGAACCTATATGGAACAACATCAACTTTCAAGATAAAAATTTCTGTATCTTGTAATGGTCAAAAAACAACTTAAACCATATCAAGGACTTTATAAGTCCAGACGGTGATATTTACACTTTTGATGTTATCAAAAACCTTCACAATTTACAGGGAACCTTTCTGTACTATCAAAAACTATTGAAAAACATACCAAAAACATGGGTGAGCAATATTGACACAAAATCATTAAATATCCCAAAGTGTTTCCTAAAATATTAAGAATGATTTTGAAAGACAAAAAAGGTCAAGGACTTTTTATAAAAAAAACTTTATAACATCCACCAGTTTGGTCCCAAAATCACAAATTAAATGGAAGTAAACTTGCAGTGTTTTAATATTAATTGGAAGGCTAAATATGTTAATGCTAAATTATGCACTAAAGATACGAAACTGTGGAATTTACAATTTAAGATATTACATCAGTATTTTTTCACAAATGATCTCCTAACTCAAATGAGACTTTTGTCTGATAACATGTGTAGCCTGTACCAATGTGAGGCGAAAACAATAACACATTTGTATTTACATTGTGATGCAGTTAAAACATTACGGAAAAAAATAGAAAAATGGATATTGGGTATAAGTAAACAACATGTTGTTTTACGTGATATTACCATCATACTTGGTTTTCAAAAGAAGCACACTGCTTTGAATCATATACTGTTAATAAGCAAAAAATGTATATACCAATGTAAATTTTCTAAAACCATTCCAACAATTGATGGACTTATAAAAGTAATAAGGTACTGTATCCATTTAGATAGAATCATGTATAAATCAAACATGTCAGAAAAACAATTTCAAGATAAGTGGTCTCTATTTTAAACATAATGTTTTCAAAGCAAAAGTTACCACGTGCTATAATTATAAAGTTCAAAATCAACAAAGGAATGTCAAATAGAAATATGTATTAGCTGTTAGTAAACATAATCTTGTTTTGAATGTTTTCAGTATATATTATAATTTGTACTCTGTTCCATTATATCATCTGTAAAACTGTGTTACATATATGCTTTCTAGTTATGAATTCTGATTATGATTTGTATTTTAAGTCCAGTAATAAATATAAAAATAAAAAATTATTTAAAAAAAAAATACATATTTCCAGCCTTGTTGCACCGACACTAGTTTAAACTATACAATCGAGAGGCGTGGGTGGATAAAAAAAAATGTCAATACTATTTAAGGATTTGAATACAGAGTGAATGAAAGGGGAGATCACTCTACAGGTATACCCCATATATGTGCCATAAAAAGTTAAATGTCATCAAGGTGCATTGTTATATTGTGTATAGCTGGGAGTATTGCGATGGCTTTGTGAAACAGCACACATAGCTTTCGGTGGCAAACTGACCAACACTTATTAAAACTGAAACCCTCCATGCAGGCCTACTTAATCTACAAATGGTACGTTTTAAGCCAAATGGAATCAATGCTTCCAACTTTTTGACAGTTTCTATGAGGCTAGCCCAGAGTTGACGGCATTGAGCTGTTTGAGTCTTTAAATATAAGCAGTTAATGTACTGAAACCTGTAACACCACGTTTCTCTCCGTGGCAGCTGGTGCAGCCAAACATATCTATAGAACTGTCCAAGAAAATCAAAAAAAAGTGATTGTCCTGCAGTAATTCGATTGTGTGCAAAAGGCTACATTTGTTCTAATTATAATCAATACCTCCACGTTTATACTGATTGCCCTGTTTATTTTTGAGTTCAATTATTCCAAACTATCCCATATTTTTTGATAATTTGTCTTTATTTTTTGGTGAACTTTTTGCTATCCTTCTTGCTTTAAATTGGATTCAAGACGTAAAGCCCATGCACTGTTCTGTTAACTGGTTCGTTAAGTTCTCTTCTGGCACTAACTAATTTTTTTGGATAAAACGCTCTGCCATTCTTTTTTTAATATTGTATCTAATTACTACGTTATATTATGAAAATGTTATTGTTTTATTCGACTTGGTCCCTAGTCACTGTAATATAGAAGGCAATGAATTAGCTGACAATTTAGCAAAACAGTCTCTTTCATTTCTAAACATAAATGATCATTTTTCTTTATCTGTTGCAGAAATTTCTTCTGTTTATTATTATTATTATCAAAGATATTACTTTCTGGGCATTTTCCTGTTAATTATTATTTGTTTAAAATAAACAAACATGACGACAGTTTTTGTGATCTATGTGCTGATACAATTAATCATTTTTTAATCCATCGTCATAAACACCATATTTCACGCCAAGAATTGTTTTTAAAACTTCAACATCATGGCATCCATCGCCCATCATTCTATTGTGGTTATGTATGGAACATGTATGAGTATATTTTTGTGTATATGTATTTTGGTATAAATAATCTGTTCTCATGTGATACCTAGCATTGGCTGTATTTGCATTGTGACATAACAATGCTGATATTTTTTTTATGTTTTTTCCCTAAGTATCTATATACAGTAAATATTACTGATGACTATATTAATGTTTAATTATATAACGAACCATATTCATGTGCAGGATACTCAAAGCAATGTTTTTGGCGTGCATAAGTCTGCCTTCGGCAGATTTTAATGCGCCATTCAAACCAAACAAACAAACGACAACCGCATAATTTACAGCAATTTACTGAATAACTATACTTAAAATGGTGCTTCTTTATGGCCAAGCCGGTCATATAAACCGGTGAAGCTTTTAATCAAATGTACCAAATTGCGATAAAGGAATGAAAAGATTCATCAAGCGTGTATTTCCCGCAAATAGTTGAACCTTGATCTCTGGCCTTGGATACAACGTAAAGAAAATGCAAGACAAACACACAACTGTAAAAGGCAATTTGATTGGCCCATTGCATCCAGTCTGGAATAGCCTCCTCTGGTGGCCTTATTTTAGCAGCGGCTGTACTGGACTGTAGTAGAGTTATCTTTCAATAGCCGCTGCGTATATAGCAGCGTACCACATAAGGCGTATATACTGATTGTGTAAACAAGGGTTCATCAAGAATTGTATCACAATAATATACAATTTAGTGAAAGTTGTCACTATTAAGAGGCCTAAAATATGTATTAGACAGAAAATCACTGCAAATCATGCATCGCTCTTGTATGGAATATGCCGACGTGTTATGGGACAACATATCCGAAAATGATTGTATTAGAATTGAAAAAATGCAGAAGGAATCAATCCGAATTATAACTGGTTTTACAGTCAGCACTCCAACTGATCTTCTGTACGAAGAATCTAGTTTGTTGTCTCTTCGATCCAGTCGGCATATTCACAGAATTGTTACTTTTCATAAAATCCTTCACATTAATTCACAATGCCCTTCAACTACTGCTAAGCGAAATCCTTACCCTGTTCGACGACCTAATTAATCTCTTTACACCTATATTATGTAGAACTCAATTATTTAAGAAATCCTTTTTCCCTCCACAGTATCAGACTGGAATAGTCTTCCCCATAACATAAAGACAGATGAATTTAATTTCAAGACCAGAGTACAAAAGCTTTTCCAAAAAAACTCAACCTCCGCCCTAGTATTACGTAGGTGATAGATTACTAAACATTATTTTTGGGATTACGCAGCGGATGTAGTTCTCTTAATGATTTTTTATTTAAGAATCATATTGTCGACAGACCACCTTGTCAATGTGGACATCTTTATGAATCAGCTAAGCGCTACTTTTTTGATTGCCAGTCTTTTACTGTGCAGTTCATGTTGTCATGAATATTTTTTTTTGAACTGAAAGTGGAGCATAAAGCTTCCAGCTTACTACTGTTCCGCATTTATAAATAAATAATGTTTATACCAAGATACAATTTAAGCCACATAGGTTAAATTGTGTCTCCTTTTGGTCAATATTGAATTCTTGTCAAATTATAGGTTAATAATAGTACGCTACAACTTCTCGATAACTTCTATAGTTCTAAATGTTTTGTCCTGTCTTGTATGTTGCCAGCGTCGTTAACCGTGATTTCCTTCACCAATTGGGCTGGCACGCCGTCATATAAGTGAAATAACCTTGAGTAAGGGGTAAAGCCCCAATCACACTTTTTTATAGTATAAAAAACTGTGGTTAATTGAACATATATACGTCGACTGTGAGTTCCAGAGCACGTGCAGGGAATGGGTATATCCTCGATGTGCACAGAATGACCCGTATGCGTTAACAGAGCTATTCTTATTTTCAGTTAAGAATTCCAACAAGTGATCTGCATGTTTTATATTTTCCATATTTGTCATCCCATCTAATCCAAAGAGTAATATATTTTCAGATAGCGTAAAGTCGAAGCATTGTGTCATATTTTGAGCGACTCGCACAAGTTTTTGTTTGTAGGGCAACTAAAGTAATACTGCTAACATGCAACCAAATGAAAACAGTTGTGTATTTAAATGTATGTCACCAAACGGTCGATAGTGCACAATGGTTTGTGAAAAATGCATATTCGGTATTTGTCCGCATCAGCCACCGGAGAACTTCCATTAAATTCGAACCTATTTCGGGTACTCTATTCATTTAAAACACGTGATTGAAGGGTGACAGAATATTTTTAAAAATCCCTCCGAGATGTTTTTTAAATAAGTGTATGAAGTGTGAAGCTTTAGGACTTATTGTCGATGTAACAAAAGAGAACTCCATCTGTAAAGTAACAGCTGTACAATTCGATAATTATTCGATATTATGCTATACAACCTGTCTCCGTGTTGTAATAAAGTCTTACATAAATTGACATACCCAGCCCTGTTTCGTTGACACTTCAGCATAGCCCAAAGTCTCGCTTGATCCCGCGTTGGTTAACACCAGGAGTCCGAGATTACTTAACCCATATAATGTATCAAACGAGATTTACTGCATCCAGTTTGTGCTGTACTTCGAAATACGTGAAGGCTACCTGTGAAATACTGTTCGACGTTTTATGCGTTACCATACTTTACGGTGAGTTATATTAAGTTTGTAAACTAGCAAGTATTTTTTTACTTGTATTGGCCCACACGACGGATCGTCTTAGTTTGAGCAAGTTCTATTTTTCCACACACTGCAACTAAGGAGGAGACATTAAACAGGTAGGGAATTGTTACGATAGAATTCCCAACATTACTGTAACTAAAGAAATTGACCGTAAAAAAAAATAGAAGACAAGCAAATTTTTATATATAACAAAACTGATATTTAATACAGCAGAAATGTGATAATAATTGTAATACAATGATAATATATATAAAGAGGTACTTACACATGGGAGTAAATGTTCATACGAGAGTCAACTAAAGTCCAGTATATAAAATAATATCTTTAGCCGTGAAGGTTGGTCCTGGGTATATCAAAAATCCTCTAAACGACGATATAGGAAGTAAATATCAGCGCCAATAAACTCTATGAAGGTATATAGCAGCACAAAAACGTCTTTAGAAAAAGCCTAAATCCGTTAGAAGAAACCAGGTACCACGAAAAACACAGTGTCCGTGTCAATATAAATTCCTCCTCTCAAGGAAACAGTATTAAAGATGAACGGCGTTAAATGTGAAACAGATCCATCTGTTAGAAACCCAATATGGATTTATCAAACTAAACTGGATAGAGTAACAAGTTACAGAAATGCACTTCAATAGAAAACTCAAGTGTTAGCAGCAAGGCTTTACAATTTTCATCTCCCAAACTATCCAGTTTAGTTTAATAAATCCATATTGGGTTTCTAACAGATGGATCTGTTTCACACTTTACGCCGTTCATCTTTAATACTGTTTCCTTGAGAGGAGGAATTCATATCGACACGGACACTGTGTTTTTCGTGGTACCTG
>JAVFBZ010163198.1:0-17444 GCA_032466195.1 Katharina tunicata
ACAAACAGTCCTTGACCTGTGAAAAGTGTGTCACTCAAGCTTCTAGCAAATTCAGTATGATTGCAGCAATTGCAACAATAACACAGTTTATGATTATTTCATAAGCATGTATTATGACAGTCCCGAAAATGGAAGGGTGAAGGTATACATCACACGAGACGAAGAGTACACAGAGATATGCCAAATCATTAACGCGATCGGTTCATTTTATATTTTCTGTTTAACATAAAGGGAGCACCATTTTGACGATCAATTTGAAAATATATGTGCTTCTTTCGATTAAATACAACTTATTGATTTAACTCGAAGGTTGTTATAACGCGACGTCAAGACACGTACATGCTGAATACTTGACCAATTCAACAACAACAACAAAACCACCAGTGAAACATACATGAAGCTGATGAGGTAAAACGGATCACCTCAGCATGGGGTAATGTACTCGTAAATTTTAATATAAATATATTTAAGGTGGTTATTATTATTTGTCGATAAGTACGTATTGCGATATAATAAACCCTATAATACATTTACCTCCTCAACGGCATTTTCGTTCTGTTTAAATTACTTTGTTAGTACCATGTATCTTTACCAATTCATTTGGTTTGATTTTAGTTTGTTTCTTTCTTTTTCGTATAAAGTTTATATTTTAACTTACATATACACAATGCTTCGAGCCATTCATAACTTTAGAAAGACAATAATATTTCTCATTAACAGAGGCGTACATGTATCGAGCCATACAACGTCGAGTGTATGTCTGGCAGCCCGTTTTCCAAAACTACTGATAAAAGTACCTTGAAAACGAACAAACTTACCAGTTTTCCACCATACACCGGTAGCGCAAAGTCGTCATACAAGTGAAATACTCTTTAGTACGACGTTAAAAAAATTCCACTGACATAAGGTGTTGTGTTGCCAGCTTCGTTGAGGGAGGTTTCCTCCACCGATTGTGCGGGAACGTCGACATATAAGTGAAATAATCTTAAGTACGGGGTAAACCCCCAATCACTCAATCCACTGGAATAATAATCTCACTGTAACCACTTTTCCTAATTATGTCTGTTATAATAGTCTGTCCATTAAACCTAGCAGTGGGACAAAACAGTGCTAAGTGTTCATTTTGCCTATCCCAATGGAGCATAACGGGTTTTTCTCAAAAATCATTATGAGCGTTCTATGTTTAATTCTACCTGGAAACAGTTTCTAAAAAATCTACGCACAATGCTACCAGGGAGTCGTGTAAGCAAATAAAGCATCGATAAAGTGCTTGAGCTTTGGTAACGGAAAATCATAAGCAAAACACCAACAAATATGTCATCAGCAAACCGAAATGACATAAATCACAAAGGCTTAATTTGTATTACATGTAAGGCGGTGTACCACAGCAGATCTTCACATGGAAAGGGTAATGCTATGGACCAAAATTAGCTTGTGGTGTGTTAATTTTTAATACGATAGGGCGATAAACAAGAGTTAGTCCCAGCATAAAGAGATACTAAAACAGCCTGCAGTAGGCCTGCCCGATCGATACAGTTCTCATCACTTCTTCCGGCTAATTGACTGAATGCCTTAGCCAGTACTCTGCCCAATATATTTCACAAGAAAGGTAGTTAAAGGCGAAACGCATAACCATCGATTCTTTAAAAGGGACCACAAAAGGAACAGCACGTTATCACGTAGATTAACTCCTGTAACATTGTGAACAAGTTTGTTAAATACAACCGGTTATTTCGTGATCAGAATAGACAATGAGTTTCCGTCATGAACAAAACTGTGAAGTATCGGGAAGGACAAAATTGATAAAACCTTGGGAGTGGAAAAGCGACTTGGCGTATATACAGTTCGTTTGGAATTAACTCTCAAGCTATGATGCATGATGAAAACCCTTTCCAGCTGGTGACAAAATTGGTTGAAGTTTTGTTGTGACGTTCTCCAGATTAAGGGCTGAATGAGCCTAAAAAGTTAACTAAGAAAAATGTTTGATTGCTTAAGAGCAACGCTTATTGTGTATTATGGATTTCCTTTGCACTCTACAACATCGTCGGTTACACGCGCAAAAAATTGGGGGGCTGAGCTGGCTCTGATCCGAATCAGATTTAGGTTTGCGTTTACACGGCAAAAAAATCTGAATAGTTTGCTTTCTTTTGACCCACCAAATTTGATGGGTAAAAAGTAATCCGCATCAGTGTATAGGTCACCTACAGGTGGCGCGCTTGGAATGACGTTAGCTGGCAGATTCCCGCGTCGCTTGCTGGCAGAGATGTCGAAACTGTCTTGCAACTGTATTTAGTTCACCTTTTCGATACCCGTGTAACAGTGGCTTATGCCTCACGCATTCCAATAAAATAAGAGGTAAACAGCTTCATAATTTATATATGATTTGGCATAATGTGTATATAAAATACGGAGGCTTCTCAGAATGACCATGATTATGTTGTTACAGACATATTGTATCTGGGCATTAACAATTAATGAAGATATAATCGAACTTAATATATATTTTCTGTATTTAAAGCTCCAGTTGGTTGCCTTCAGATTCTTTCTAAATTATTATCAAACATTAATTTTGTTGTTACCGGGGAAAGTAAGTGTAAATAAATATAAATGTAGAGGATTTTGTGAATCGAACACGTAAGCAATCAGACGTTACAATATTTTTACAAATACGTCATAGAAACAAGAGTAGCTGGAAGTTACAAAGACAAGATTGATGACTTTGAGTGAGGTTTGACGTGTTCAAATCGACAGCGGCAAGATTGGCTTTGTGATCACAACCGGAACTGGCGGAAATACAAGTGGGAAATACCCTGGCTAGCATGCTGACATCTTGCTAGTCGATCGTTCAGCTTTCTTGCAGCATGCAATCCACAATACAGCACTTACATGTACGTGACTATGTTAAAGCGTCATCAGAAAGTGTTAATCACTGCTTTCTGTTTAAATACCTCGCCGCTATAGAAGTGAAACACCCTGTAGCAAGGTATTAAACACCAATCAGTGAATCGATCTAAGCTTGTTTGGCGAAGTATATATGTTTGTATAAATGTAGAGAAATACAATTTTGCTTGCCTCCATCGGGATTCGAACTCTTACCGTTTGAGCTACATAGGCTCACGGGAGAACTATCGAATTTGTATGTAGGTAAAGGCTGTGAATCTTTCTCTACGGATGCAAAGGAAAATAATTTCAGTTCAGAAATTACAATGATATAACTGCACAATTCGACCAAAATATTGTCACGAACGAGGCATGATATTTTACTAAAACGTATTGATATGGAGATTCCAAATGGATGAAATTTATCTGGTGATCTATATTCTTATAACGTATTATTCATGACCTTCCTATTCCATTCGATAAGGTTAAGATATTTTATAGATCTGATGAATGTCAACACAGTTGAACTTGTCACATTGGCCGAATTGCACTCGGAAGATTTAAAAGGGCTATTATTTAAGCGACGTGCTCGGCCATGGCTGTCTGGACATAATGTCCTTTACCAAGGGAGCTCTCAGAGTAATCTGTTGAAAATAACAGACTTTAACAAAGATGAAGACACCAGAAATTGTTTATCAAATAGTCAGTGGTAATGGTACGATGTAGATCAATCTATTAACAACCACTTGATAGACCAAGTAGAAGAAACATTTAAGTATGTTTATGATGCATAATTTCTTTAAATGACAGAATCGATTCATCACGCTTACGGTAAGGAACAATCTTTGAAATATTGTCCTGGTGGTGGCGAGCCAAAATACCGTTGTCCCTAAGAAGTTAGGCATATCGTGTCCGAGGATTTTCTGGAATCAGAGCCGCGCTGTGGGTGAAGCATTTACCAGCGGATCCCTTTTCCATGAATTGCATAAATTTATCGAAGATGTCACAGACTGCAGGCTACATTGTTTCTTCCCGATTTTTGCACCAAATACCGAATCGTGGTCACTTTTTAAGTGAAATGTGTTTTACAACGCAACAACAATGGAGGATAAGTAAATGACTTAAACAGAGTTACACCTTATTGTAGATAACAATTGATACCGATCCCCCATGACATTCAATACGTCAGTGAAAACAGAATATTTATTCCCTCAATACCGAATGGAGCTTGGTTTGCTTTTCAAAGAGTAGTTGTGAGTAGGGTGAATAAGACAAACATAATAGGTTTAAAACTGTTTCTTAATTACAGAAATGTTTGTGTATTACAATAATCATGTTCGGAGAAACGTAATCACCCAAAAAAAGGAGACATTGTTTGAATGCTTTGCGGATTTTTTAGCTGGCTGATTATTTAAATTCTAAACAATATTATCAAACACTTCAATTGGTACCTGCTTTGATATTTATTCCAGCACTTACAGGTACAAAGGACTCTATTATACATGTATGTATGGCTATGGTCCTTGTTCATTATAAATAAATATGAGAAACAGTGTTTGTTTCAAACGATTTGGTCTTGAAAGCTGTTGGACACTTTTTGACCTGCCACAGTTCGTCGCAAGCTAATTAACACTTATATGAAGACCGTTGGCACAGTGAAACAGTCCAGTTTTTTTTGCATACGATAGTGCCAATAAGCCAGTATGCGCTACATGATTAGCTGAGAAGTGGTAAATCACCATTTGTGTTCACTTTTTCTTGAGTTCATTGTAAGAGATCTTAATATGGAAATATTTGTTATTCCATTATCAATCTAATATAAATTATTTACTTCCCGTGTCTAAACTATTTTTTTCCTACGACGGCACGGCAGCGTCTAATTTGCTCAAACGTTAAAGCATTAAAAGTTAGCAAAACATTTAGGGATTTAGCTTGGATTAAATATATGATAGAAAGATAGAATGCTATTATATATGCTATCTTATTTTGACAAAATTATACAACTTGACATGACGATTTCCAAATCGCTGATTCCAATTTCAAAGTCAAAATGTGTTCTAGATATTACATTAGGATTTCTGAAAGTTTCAAAATGTGGCCGCTTTAGTTTACTCGGTAGTATGTCTGGCAAAGCTGCGTTATGCCAACATCTAACATTTCTTTGTTTATTTCGCCATAACCCTGTTTGTGGCGGAATTTAGTGGCCAACCTTAGGTTGTCTGTCCATTTGCCGCGTTAAGTAGGGACTATTGTATTCATTAGCTAATAATGCCTAGACTAGTATATACTCCTGTCCACAGTAAGTGGTGTTTATTGCTGCAATATCCCCACAACGTAGACAGATTGGGGTTCATAGATTGTTTCCTGGGCTATTTTATAACTAATACTCATACTTAATAAACTCTGATCACACCAGGCTCAAGGAACATTTTGTTTTGTTTTAATATGACAGTTTAAGACTGCAAATTAGCACAATAAGCAAGGCAGTTCTACTTCCGAACACACTAGAAGTTTTTGTGACTCCCACAATTTTAGCCTCGTTCAAAAGAACAACTTTTTAAAATTCATGTCTGAATAAAATAATTTGTTGTTTGATTTTACTTGTACCGGCTGTTCGTTTCACAAATTCATCTGTCGATCGTGGGCAGAATGGAGGTCACATTAAGGGCAAATTGTATCTTTTTTAGAAGGCTTTTCGTTCTTTGACTTGCTCATTACTAGTAATGATTCATTTAAAAGACTGAAAATGTGCAGGTATCGGAAACAACATTGAATACTCATAAAGGCATGTACATATTCATTCCGTGACCAATTGTTTGACGTCGTGACGCTTACGAGGACGTAATATCTTAATTATCGAACAAGCAAATAGTTCCTTGCACAGCCATAAAACCAACTCAAAAACAAAACGCCCACATAACACAATCACATATCACGAACTCTGATATTAAACTTGCACAGCACCAGATACTTGGCTGATGTATTTGCTGAAATCATCAACACGGCGATGATCAATTATATATCAATACTAACCGCCAACGCCCAATAGGTTTATATAATGTATTTCCCAGTTTTAATTGTTCATGCATGCCTTGTTGAAAACATATAAAAGACGAATTGATTCTAACGAAGGCAAAATTCTACAGGAAAAAGTAATTAAGGCAATTAAACTGCTGTGATCTAAATTTTAATCAGATCTTAAGCTAGAATAATTACAGGGATTGGATTGGAAAATGTGTATCAGACATTAATGCAGTTAATAGCCAACTTATTATTTTGTGTTTCTCTTATGAGTTACTTTTTATTTATTAATAAGTAACAGTTAAACAAGAGATAACAAACAAAGCGCACTAAATAGCTCACCGATAACATTACGCAAAGTTCACCATAATGAATCTTCACTATGCGAAGTGAATAGTGCGAATGCGAATCTTCATAAAATGTACAGTTACGATTGTATTGGTTTTGTTGTTCTTAAGAAGTGAATTCTATCAATACCCTTAACATTCTTAAAATTGATGAATAATAGTTAATTGGTGTTTTATTAAAACAATACATTATCTAACTGAAACTGTCCAGGTTTGCATTATAAATCAGTATGATAACTTACCTATCGTCTAGTAAGATGTTAATATGGTAGTGGGCGACCCAATGCCGGGTTTTAATATCCTTATACTAGATTGATTGATTGATTGATTGATGATTGATTAATTCTTTATTCACTAAATACACTGTTATGATTACAAAACAAAAGTGCTTATTAAATAGGCAAAGCGATAGATGGACTCCAGTTGATCTACAATGCAACTTATCAATGTCCATCCAGACACAGTCCACAAGCATATGCTTCAAAACGAAGTCCGGAAATACACCTTAACGTCCCGCCAAATGCAAACTCGTACCAGAACCCGCATACCGCTTACCCATTCAATAACTCAACATCTTGGTTTAAAATATCATATTTGTCGGCCTTTTTAAATATAGGAGTTATTTTAGCAGTCTTTAAATTATCAGGTACTATTCCAAGCCGAAAAGATTTGTTGAAGATGTTAGAAATCGGTGCAGAAAAAGTTTAAGCAATGAGGTCCAGACACCGTCAATCCCAGCAAAAAATTTGTTAGTGACGAACATACATCTGCAACCTCAGTCGGTGAACATTCTCACAAATCGAATTCTGCTAAATTTGTTTCAGTCAAATAACTATGAAAAGTTTTATTGATATGAGGTAACTTATCAGCTAAATTTGCTGGTATCGAAGAAACATATTTATTGATTTGGTTATCTCTCTTCTCTGGATGAGACGTTTCAAGGCCATCAACTAAGATAGAGCTAGGTAAAGTGGGTGTTTTGGTTCTACCAGTTAACTCATTAATAGTCTTCCAAGTTTCTTTAATGTTATTGTTATATTTAGTAATTTGTTGTTCGAAATAACTGCACCTGGCATGTTTCAATACATGATTGAGTTTATGTATGTATCCTTTGTAGTGTTGAGTGGTAAGTTCATTTTTATTAATTAAATGCTCTCTATAGAGCTTGTACTTATGTTGGATTGAATTCAGTAGGATAGGGGTAATCCATATGTTGACAACATAACAGTGAAGCATTCATTATAAATCGATAGAAACAAATCATTGAAAGCGTTAAAAGAAGAACGAATACAATTAGTATTGTAAACATCTTCCCAGCCTATGTCTTTTATTTTGTTTACAACTAACTCTTTTGTAGTCGAATAAATTAGACGCTTATTAGTTTGTATTATTTTATCATGTGTGGGGTGATTGTCAACGAATTTAAATATTTCAATAATATCGTTTTGGGGAATGCTACCACTAGGCATCGAATCTCAGTCCATTTAATTTTAAATTGTTCTTACCCGTTCAAATACCGCCCATATAAGATATCAGCTATGAGCGGAGTGCTCTGTTATGTTGTCGAGTCTCGATGAATGGAAGCCTATTACAAATTCCCCCAAAAGTTATTTCTGATACATTTGACATATATTATTACTTATATTACTTGATATGTTTGCATCGTAGAAAGCTGAAATGTACATTAAAATATCACTTGATACGCGCTTCAGGGGCGGTAATCTCAGCTTTTGGAATATAATCCTTCTAGCATTCATCGATTGGAAATACTGGTATGCACTTGTACAAGGAGCGAAGGCGTAGGAGAAGCCATAGTTGGTGACGATTAGTTTGTCTAGCGATAACAAGTCATAGCCGTCATCGCTTCTTTACAGCCAACAGGAATTGGGCTAATCTTCTCCGTTCATATCTGGATTCGGGCCAGTTTCCAAGAGCTATATGATTGCGTTAGTTAACACATATAATGTGAAAGGTGGTCCGATGGGTAAGCTTTAAGCCATTATCACATCAATCGATCTATTCAGAAATTACCATTGCTTGACCTAACCTTGGTTCTATTTGAAGAATAGTAACAAAATGTAAAAAAATACATTGGAAAGTTAGCATCGATCAAACCTAGAAACAAACTGTTTGTTACAGCCTCACGTGCCATTCCAGTGCCGTGGACATAACGTGATTCATACTTGCCTGAAATATTTAGTCAGTAACTTTAGTCTCGAATCAGGCATAAACCTTGTTAGCTCATGGTCATATTTTCGATTCCTTTTTGAGAGGGGAATTCTATGAAATGAATTATGTGACATGCATAGCTCGCAACATTGTTCAAAGTATTTCGGTTATGATTTGAACAGTAACTTATACAGAAAAGCAGTGGTGACGGAAGTCATTGTGCTTGGTAAAATACAGTTTCCAAGTTCTTTTAATGTATTTTTAGTAAAGTCTACTGAAAAATAAAATTGTGTAAATGTCAGGGAAACATAAAAGTCCATGGTGCTTGTAGTCTTGTTGCACTTCGCCCGCACAGGGTGTTATATGTAGTGGTGTTTATGGTACCCCCGGCAATCAGCTGGCATTCCCTGGTGGGATTCGTTGATGTCTGCAATCCAGCAAGGTTAAATTAATGGCATAGAGCGGGCTTTTAACGTACTTCAAAGCAATTAATTTCCTTCAATATTTTATCAAAGAATATTGTTAAATACCTTTCGGTAATCTCATTTCGGTGAACTGTCCAGTTTATTAGCTGTGTCTTGTAAATTTGTGGATTACTTGAAACCTGGTGTCATAAATTGTTTTCTTTTACATCAAAATGAAACGTGTGTCCTGAAGGTAAACTAAACAAGTATGCGAGTAGTATGTATCTATATTGAGCATAACAAGTATATAAAAAAGAAACCTAACCCAACAAATGTTTCCCTGTCCTTATTGTAATACATTTTTATTCACATGTTGTACATGTAAGTTATTGGTCTTGCAGTAACAATAACTTACTACATTTATTGGAGTCGTCTCGTGCTTAATAGGATGGTGCGGCGAACTTTGTTTTTCGTTCTTCATCTTCATATTGGCAAAGGGACACATACGCTTCAGGCATAAGCAGATTGACTTAACGCAGCTCTTCACGAGTATTTCGTTGACCAATGATTTATTATCAATAGTGTTATGCTCCATCATATATGAGTACAGGCATATTGTCACTTCACCATATGTTTACCGACTGATTTAGCACGCGTTTGGCGTTTTACTATTCTTCAAATAGAACCAAGGTTAGGTCAAGCAATGGTAATTTCTGAATAGATCGATTGATGTGATAATTGCTTAAAGCTTACCTTAATTGGTTTTCACTTGTTCATGTAAATGAGTATGGCTAAATCATCTTCCCGTACAACATGAAACTAAGCGTTGTGTGATGAGCAAGTAATCTATTATTTAAAAGATATGTTGTTATTATCGGTTTAACCAGATTTAGTTTAAGTTGTATGCCTTTTGATTTTTCCAGAATCTGTACCAAACTTTACGAGTTTGTGTGTTTATTATGTTTGCGACACACACACCCTTTAATTTGTCCCAAACTCTATATATTATATTTTTTTCAAGACACTGGCACAGGGATATCAACTAAGTAAAGCCTATAAATCATATGTTCTAGATCAATTGTCAGAGACATGTTTCTAGATAGATCTGAATCTTTAGTTGTTCTGGATAACCAAAAGGCGCATCTCGACAAAAGGCGAATATGTTACACACATAGATATTTAGGTGTGGTTGAAAATAAACTGAAGCTGAAAAATGTATCGTTTAAAGTTGGTAATAAACCCATTAGTCTACCAAATTAAAAAGAGGGATTTATGGGTTATCTGATACAGAAGGGACTTTCATCTCAACCAAGAGGTCATTGAGAGTTGTGTTCTTCTTGTACGCTATGATAGGTCTCTGTGAGAGAGGCTTAATCGTTTTAGGTACAAGGTTTTGGTATTCCTGTATTAGGAGACTTGCAAACCTGGTGCTAGGCTGGTCATACTGGAATACAAAAGGAATAATGTCTACCTTGAGCCTTTACCTGGTTCAAGATTGTAACCCAATGCACACAAAGTTTGAAGTGTTTGAATCCCTTGAGCTTCCCTCTCCGAGCGTTTCCGCTTCAGAAGGAAAAACAGAAGTGTTTTTAATCGGTATTATTTCAAAATGATCTATGACCGAATGGCCAGGCAGGGAGAAATGTTCACCTATTGGGGAGGTAATCACCTGTAATCTGATTGAACTTAAATGAGTGTTGGCTCTATGTCTAAGAGGATTTATGGTTTCTCCAACATACTGTTTCAGACACTTTTTACAAGTGATGAGGTAAACCACATTTTCATAATCACAGTTTAAAACATCTGCCAAATGGTACACATTTAAGTTCCCCGACGACGAAAGTCCTCTCTGGTATGTAATAGTCTAGCTTACATCCAATCTTCATACATTTGGAAGACATGTCTGACAATATTACAGGGTGATGCTGTTTTTTGTACAGGTACTGATTCTGTAGATTGGCCTACATTATAACGGTTCAGTTTTCTAAGGGTTTCAGATTTAATCTTAAGAAGAAGTCGCGTAGAATATTCTATGGGAATCAAAGCCTTAAAGATAACAACAGAACAGGCCTCGTTAAAGGGAGCGAGGGTGCTACTATTCCTATGAAACATTATTTGGGATTTTATATTTCCCTTAACGGTGCGCGACAGCTGAAAATAATTAGCATGGAGTAATTGATGGGTATCCGTAGGTTTACAGAATACCTTACAATCCAGCATCCCTGTTACAGCGAAATTGACACCTTTGTAGACTGTAACATCCAAAATCTACACTAGTCAGGCTAATAGTTGAATGGTAATTTTTTAATAACATGTTTTCTTTTTTTTTACTATCCAACACATACAAGCCTTGTCACCGTGATGTTAAGTGGTCCTGATATATACTGTTTTCATAAGATGTCAAATTATGCTTTAGGTGACTGTCATGTTTTATCGTCCGAGATATACACACGTTTCATTGATTTCTCCAATATTGGGTTTTATATAACTATTGTTTATACTTATTTCGTTGTGTGATTTTTAGGGTTGTCACTATCTTTTCATTTATCTTCGCTGCGACAAGCTGGCAATAAATACACACATCTCCCAAATCACAGTAAGGTCTTTCTTATTTATATATTTTCTTTATTTGTCGTTTAATGTTCTCTTTGATTAGTTTAGTAGTTTAGATGTGTATGGATAGGCTTGACTTCTGTTAATCTGGGTTAAATTTTGACCCGGCTAGTTTCATCACATTGTGATTATCTGAATTGTGGTGCAGTATTATCTTTTGTATACAGATCTGATTGGGATATCTGCCTATTACTCGTTGTTGACCATACAAGCCAGATGTGCACACAATCTTTTCTGTGGAAAGCTTTGTTTTGAAAACACCCCTGTCCGGTATATGGTGCATTGTTTACTGGTTTTTCGCTGAACATTTCTGGAAAGGGGCGGGGAGTTTATCTGCTATTTATGTTAGACATGGCCAGCTTGCTGATCATAGTGGCATCCCTATGCAAGCGACCGGCGGCACTCACTTTTAATAATTGCTCGTGTTCATGTTCCCCCATCCTCCATACCCTTTAATTAAGGTTCAATTCCATTCTATTCTTACCTTGTTGGAGTTTTATATTACTACTGTTAACACTTATTTCGTTGTCTGATTTGTATGGTTAACACTATATTTTCATTATCTTGGCTGCGGCAAGCCGTCAATAAGTCCCTATATCTCCCAAACCACAATAAGGCCTTTGTATTTATTTATGTTGTTTATATGTCATATTATTTTATCTTAAATTTGTGAAGTAGTTAAGATGTTTTATCATAGAGAAAAACATTAAAATACCATTACTGTTCAAATTTCGTCTAATTTATACGAAACTATCTTATCAGTGCATTCACTGTACAATAACTATAGCCATATTCTTAGCAAATGATTTTGCAATAAGGCTATGGAATACGTAGAATTAAGCTAACAGAATTAAGACAACCTGGTGACAGAGAGAACAGATTATGCGTGTGTACCATTTAGAAAAAGGTTTTAACTTGTGTTGTCTCCTTCAATAGTGTTTTCTGTTTTGGTATTCGTACACGAACAAAAATAAGTATTGATTTCTGTGTTAGAAATTTGATATCAGTCGAGTTCTCCGATGATGATAATCATACACAGCTGTATAAAGATTGGCTCTGACGTTTAAAGCCCTCGAGCCACCATATTCAACAGGAATTTGGCCAGTTTAAAGCATCAAAAATCAATATTCACAAACAAAATTAGCACACATTATTCTTTTCAAATTTTTTACATTTTTGTTTTAATATATTCCAATCAGAACATGTATTTTTGCTTCGGCTGGTAGGACCATTTTATGGCACTTCAACACAACTAAATAGGTGTCACAGAGAATTCGTGGAAAATGAGTTTTCTTATGTCAAGACGATCAACAGTAAAATGATACATATGATTTCCTTTACAATAAACGTATTTAAGTGGGTTTAAGTAGAATACAAATTCGATTTGTCAATGTTTTCATGGAGATTAAGATACAAAATATTGTCTCTCGGGAGTTATAGTTTCTATCCAACATAAACATGCCAATTTGTTTTACAATTCTCAAACCCAAACATTCTTCTAACCCTAAAGGACTGTGACTAGGTGCAATACTTTCGCTATGTTATACTTTTTTCTTTTCGTACATTTTGAAAACTACATCGATAAAGGCAATCAGACTTTTATTATCTTTAGTGTCATATGATCAAGTCAATTTTTGGTTAGATCAACAGGACTATAAGACCCAATTACAGATCATTGACCAGCTTAATTGTGGGAGGAAAACTCGGTAGAACCCAGAAAACCCACGACCTTCCGCTGGTAGGTGGCATACCAACCCACACACAGTTCGATCGAGTGCTTAAACTCCCGAACTTAGAGGTGAGGGGATCTCTGGACCACAAGCGTACACTCTAAAAGTGTGCGTTCTAGACTACTCCACCACAGAGGCCCATTTATGGAGCGAAGTTTGGGCTCCATATGAAACTATTTGCAATCTTATCGGGGTTAATGGTCCAAAAACAATACTTTATTGTGTATATTATATACTCAGCTTAGTTGCATTGCCAACAGTTGCGTAGCAAACATAATAGTCGTGTAACACAATCATAAACCTATAAAAGATTACGGTTAAATATTTGCTTTATCCAGGTTCAGGGCTTTATTTTAATTCACACACAAAGTAGACAATGTTACCAAAGACTTAAACACGGTGTTCCTGTGCACACCGAAACGTTTTTCGTCAGCAGTTATAATGTGCAATCATCAGCAAAGTGCAATCTATAAGCAATCACCCATCTGTGATATTGCAAAGAAGACAAGACATGGTGCTAGTTATCTGTCAGGCATGCAAACCTCATTCAACTATGCCTAGAATCAACTGGTAGTGAATCTGTCATTTCAAGAACCATGATAAATGATTGTGTGTTGAGTGTGCTCGACTTGCTTACCAACTTGTTATGGACAATGAGACAAACTTTTTAGTTGATAAATAATTAAAATGTTTGTCCAATAAAAAGTCACGATATGCCAAATCAATTCCCTTTGTGACATAAATGGATGAATGCTATCTGATAGAAATAATTGCTCGGCTAAATGATACACGTAAACACAACAAATCTCTGCATATTGTATTGTATAGTTTGTGCTATCGTCATGTATATGAGAATATTAAAGTTTTTTTTTTTGTTTTTTTATATTGGTATAAAATGAAAACATTCATGAATGTGAACTAAAGTGTATAGGATAAAATTAAATATCAGTTTTATCCATATTTCAATATGCACGACTGCAGCACGTTTCGCATTCATACCATTATACTGTACCTACTTTACATCATGCAGGAATTGATCTGGTGTCGGCCAAAATCCGTATTAATTCATTAAATGACCGATATAGACACATGATTTTATGACGACATCCTTTTGCGTTGCATTTGTTTTAATCCATTTACAAAGCCTTTTAAGCTTAAGTTCAACAATTTCCACAACCACAAATTACCTTCCCTGATGAACGCCAGGGTAAAATGACTTTGTACAATCAAGCTCTCATTCTTGTCGAGAAATATCGTGGGTTACTCTCATATTTCAGCCGGCGAGAAAATATCCGGGGATTATTTCACTATTTATACAGCTGTCGCCGCCACATAATGTTCTTTAAAATAATGTCAAAAGCCCGGAATTGTACTAAATCTAAACAGTGTACCAGATATTATGTATCACAAGGGAATTCTACTATATGAAAACATTCAAAATACGCACAAAAGTTCTGCAATATAATATATGCCTATTGGAAATCGAATCACGGACCACCAAAGACGTGAGATCGAGTTTGATAGTCCGGGTGTATTTCCGTCGATAGTGGCTGTGAGCACAGAGCCAGGCTTATTGCTGGCGATATTTTCCCAACCAAACGCATTCCACTAAGAATTGATCTGTTTGCTGATAAATGACATCTACTCCCTGTCTTTCCAAATTGAGTATAACTGCCTTGCATATTTCATCTTCATGTTTACGTAATGGATTTCCTTAAGATAAATAAAAGCAATGCACAATAAGCGTTCTCAGCGATCTATACTCGGCGAACAAGGTTCCAATTTTGCTACAAATGACGCCATTGGTGTGGAATAGATGTACGTTGTCGAATTATGCTCGACCTTTGATACCTTGCATCTTGTGCTTCAACATAATTATTCAGTCCAAAAAACAGTCGCGAAAGTGTAAATATAACATTATATAGCACCAGGGCAAAAACACAATCTGAAAAAGTATGTTATTATCTTCCTATTATTTGTTTAACAAGTCCAATGTAAGGTTCTTCTGTGGAAAAGACACGTTATCTGATTACGTGCACGGTTCAGCAATCTTTGTTTTATGATTTTCACCATTGACCTTTGCTACTTATCTTGAAGGAGTTTATAATCAGATCTAATCTTTAATTTTGGATTTGCAACTGTCTTCGGTCACTCTGAAGTATGATTAAAATCATCTGACAAATTTCGTATGAATGAGTTCGAGTCTGGTATTTATTAAAAAACGTCTGAAGATTCTAGCGACTTGCTTGATACTGATTATTTCATACAAGTGAAGGAATTATTTCATGTTAAATGAACATTTATTTCCACCACCATGAACCCAGATACCTTAAGGATATAAGCAGACCAAAATTCGCCACGTCGGACTTTCGGCACGGCGAAACACTATTTATATATGAGTGTATATGAGTCACTTTCTGATCAATTGCTATTTGTTTGACAACGGTTTTACTTCGTAAAAAAGATTATTTAACTCACATGACAGCATGTCAGCCCGATGGTGACGAAAACCACCGTACACGACATTGGTAACACACATGACACCACAGGTGGTAAAAAAACAGGACACCATTACAAATTACTCCCTTAGTTCAGAGAGAACCAGAGCACAGGAAGTTCCTTCTCAATCGCCCGCATACAGTTATTAAATTAATTAATTAGTTGTTGTTGATTGTGAACAAAACCATAACATATCAAATATTTGTCTGGGTTTGAAAACGTAATGCTAGACACTCACAGTCTTAGACCAGAAGGCGAACAGTTATTAACGAAAGTTGAATAATATATTAAGAACAATCAGCAGTATAACTTACCAGGAAACGAAAAAAATAAAAAAAATCCATTAAAGCACCAGTAATGCAAAGTCCAATTATAAGTAAAATGCTAAGTGTAAGATGGTGTATCCCCAGACAGGTCCAACACCCTCCATCATTAATCAAGTGCTTAGTGATCGATGTCTACTTCTATATATATATTTGTATATACAGATATAGAACAACTCAAGATTCCGGTCTATCTAGAAACTTGTCTCTTGGAATTTGACTAGAACATGAGATGATTTATCAGCTTTAATTAGCCGATATCCCTGTGCAAGTGCGATTACTATAATTAGTATGTATTTATTGGAATTTGTTCCAAAATTAAAAAAAAGTTTAGTGATTGTGAGATGCATGCACGTATAGTCACTAGGACAACAATTTAAATATAAGCCGAAGATTTAGACTGGTTAAATTACTTTAATTAAATCACCATCTCAGCTTTAAAATTCTTCAAATATATCATTGGAATACTAAAGTAAGGCGTACATGGCAACTAATTATGAACTATAGTAATCAATTAAGTTAACGTAAGAACAGCAGTTTATTCATCTATTATTTGGATAGGCAGCAGTTCAAAACTTTGATACATTGGCATTATAAAGCATTACTTCTTACTCAAAAACTACAGGAGAGAATATAAACTGTGGTTATAGTACGCCAATTACATTTGATACCTTTCACGGTAGACATTCATGTTTGTGTTCATATTGAATGCTATACTTGTCTCTTATAGAATATCACATCATTGTATCTCTTGTGATCAGCGATTGGGGCAGTAAATAGTAAGTGCCCTTTTAGCGAGGGAATATCACTTTTATTTTTAACAGCCGCATCGGATACCTTCTGGACACCGTGTCAGAGTATATAGCCCTTCTTGTTATATCAAAGAGACTGAGCGTAATCACACCTAAAGACACAGCATCGCGTTTTTGTCTCCTGAAGGGTTACCAGCGTGTGGCTTGATGTCATGTGGCAAACTGTAAGTCTTGTCTGCCTGGAAGTCTGTGCTTGTACATCATACCCTCGGGAGTAACGGGGCTAATCACTTACAACACGTCATGTCAAGAAACGGCCGTTTAGTGCAACGAAAACCGTAAACCATTTAACCAAAAAACATGTCAGGATAAAGAACATGAAACGGCACACAGACGACCATCTCTCAGCTATTGTTTACAACATAAATTTAATACAGTATGCACCTTTATATCTTATAAGAAAATCCAATCACAATAAAACTGACCTTTAACTCAATTGCACGATAACGTTTCTATCAATGACAGTGGTTGTTATCAATGTGTCTTTATTGTTAGGTGCATGGTTATTTATCATTTCGTACCAAAGAAGATTATGAACAAGTTATCCTTGTCGAATTAGGTAGCTTAAATACATATATATTTTTGTCAAGAGTAATCACACTGGCACAGGGATATCGACTAATTAAAGCCGAGAAATTATCTCATA
>JAVFBZ010163209.1:0-15249 GCA_032466195.1 Katharina tunicata
TTTTCCACGTATTCCTAACTTTAATAATTTGTACCAAAGGTTATCTCTAACCACACAGTCAAATGCTTTCGAAAAATGCACAATAAAGTTTTTTTCCTGAATTTATAAAGTGAGTAAGGAGACAATGGAGCACACATATGTTATCACTAGTACTTATTTCCCTACGAAAAGCAGCATGTGACTCAACATATTCATAATATTTTTCGGCCCATTCCGTCAGTCGATTATTTAATAATCTAGTAAACAGTTTCCCTAAGCTTCTTAGAAGTGTGATTCCCCAATAATTGTTTACATCAGCTCGGCGGCCTTTCTTATGAAGTGGTACAACATAGCCTTCAGACCATGTTTTTGGAAACTAACCATTTGACAGAACCACATTAAATAAAGTATGCAAGGTTGGCAATAAAAACTTTTCACCATAGATAAATATTTCATTAATTAAGCTATCGAGTCCTCCAGATATTTCAACTATAGATATGGCTTCTTCCAGTTCAGAGAACTTTGTTTTTACTTCTCCACATAAGTACTTATTTTTAAGTTTTGTAGCTTCTTCATTGGGAATATAGAAATCATCTTGTGGATTTTTGACGGATTTAAAGACGTTTGTGAAAGTATCAACTGGTAAGGGGATGCAACTCTTAGTCGTGCCTTTCATTAGTTTCCAGTAACTTTTAACATATTCTTTACGTAAATTTTATAAGAGAGTTATTTTCTCTTCTGCAGATTTTCTACAACATTTGCGAATCACCCGTTTATATTTTGATCTTGCAGTTACCATATTTTGTTGATTACCAAGGAAATCATCACCTCTACGGATGTTTAATTTTGTATAAAATTCATTACGAAGATTATGACATTCAGGAGTGTACCAATCGTTTGCGCTAGTTTGTGTATATTCTTTATTTTGATTGTGATGTTTATGTTTGATAAAATCAGACCCACACTCCTCTAGAACAGCTACTAGATCAGATATACTATTATCAAGAAGCGGTGCTCTATCATGTATATAGATTCGTTTGGATGTTTATAAGTTAATAATCTTTATTGCAGTAAGCCAATTGGCCCATGAGCATACAGTTACAATAATAGAGTTAATATTGGTGAACAACTGACATTACAGGAGAGAAAACATTAGTTCTTGAAAGTTTGCTCATTTATCAAAGCAAATGCTTTAGTTATGAATATAGACAAGTTTCGTATAACATCTATTTGAGGATTTGTTAACAAACGGATAAACTTTTCGTGATTGGGATATTGATAATGATATTTGTTCACATATTTGTTTCTGATATCATTTTTGGCACATTTTGTTCTTTTATTGCGATCCACGGGTTTTCGTCAAAAGTTCAAAAGTCGTTGGTTATTTTCATGAATTGAGAATGATAATACACAATGATCTGATAATATATAAGCTTCGTGCACATTGAATTGAGTAAAGTACTGCATCAAGGAAGGTTTTGTAAGAAAATAATCTACAACACTTTTGCCATTATAGGTTACACAAGTATACGAGCCAGAGTTTTTATCAGTGCCACATCTCCCATTTACAATTCGCTCAGAGGTTTGCTTACAGACGACCAACAACAATTTTCCATTTGAATTGGGTTTACATGTGTCTTTAGAAACACGTTGAGTTGGTGAAGAGTCTGGTATATAGTCTTCGGACAATGGTAGGAAATCACTGAAGTCATCGACAATGTAATCAGGATCAACACATGTTCTGGCATTTAGGTCTCCTCAAACAATAAATTGATCACTTTTTGTATTTTTCGTTGCTAGAAATTCCTGAATTATATCAAACACATTAATGGTGATATATGGCTGTCTGCCCGAGCCTTCTGGTAACACAGACATACATATATTTAAATTGATAGAGAAACCGGTTCGTTTCGACGGTATTTTTATCCATAGTATATCGTCACCACTCTCCTCGATAACAGGTTGATCATCACATAAGTTGGAACGGATATACACAGCTAACCCCTCAGAATCCCGTTTCGCCGATTGTTTTTTCTCTAGTCTATGTAGCTGGAAACTGGAAAAAACATAAATATTATAATTGATTAGTGGGTTTCCCCAAGTTTCGGTTAACAGTACAACATCATTTTCAGTAAAGAGTTGTTTCATTTCAATCGTGTCAAGATTATTGATAGTTTTAGTAGCGAGTCCCTAGATGTTAAGAAGAGCAAAGTTAATGGTTTTCTCCCCATTATGTCTCTATGTATTATCTTTAGTTTTGTTCTCCTTAGTTCCAGAGTCAGTTTGGTTGGGTGGAACTGAAGGTAACAAATAATCAGACATCTTACCAGTTACTTTCACACTTGTATAATCCGGTAGTAGTAATCCGGTTCCCATAGCGTTTAGCAGCAGGACTCCTAACAGGAGCCTTCTCTGGTGGGGTGTTTCTATCCGACCGGTTGGTATTTAAATGTCCGTCAGTACAACCTCATCAACCACATCGGCATCTGAACCTTCACTTGCCACAGATTTACTATCTCCTTCATCTTTACTCTCTGTAATAGTGTTTGATGTGTGTCGACCATCATGTTGTCTCTCTGTAGTTCTACTGTGAGCGAGATGCTCTGACTGAGGACGATCTGCTATTTTGTACCCGAACTTATTTTTTTCCTTTCCGGAAACAGGTCACGTACAATTTGTCCGTTGACCACAAGTTTTGCTGGATAACGTATTGTTACTCTGTTGTATATGTTTTTCTTTGCTTCTTTATATTCTGGCCACAATTCACGCCTTGTTTGTAGTATTTCGTGTGGGTAGTCTCTATTCACTCCATAATTTGTCCCTTTCAATTCATAGGTGTTTTGTATTATTATACAAATGTCATAGAAATCCCTAAAAGCCACTATTATCGGCCGAGGTGCATTATCCCTTCTCGGACGTCCTAGCCGTGATACAAGAAGGACCTCGCTAGTCCAAAACAACATTCTCCATTTTGTTCTCCTATTCCTCTAAATATTAGGTTTTTTCTTCTCGATCTTGCTTCTATATCTATAGATTTATACTCCAAAACACGAATTATGTTACTTTGATCATTGAAATTCCTTTCTGCTACTTTTATTCTTTCTTGTATTTTGGTGTTATTAATCTGCTTCTTTTCAATTGTAGATATCTTTGTAAAAATCACTGGAAGTCTTTCATCTATTGATAAAGCGTCAAATTTCGTTACCATAACATAGTGTGGTGGGGTAGCCGATAAACCAGAGGTGTTTTTCCGTTGGATCTTTTTTACTTCCATTCCTCTCAATCTTCATTAAACACTTCGTCTACTTCTTCCTCGCTTTGTATGTCTTGTTCGGTTGCTGTGTCGATCCTGTGTTTCTGCTGTTGTACTCAGAGCTCTAACCAAGACGTCCATGGCAGTTGGTTATATAAGCGCCTATTGTAATATACCGGTATGAAAAGAATATGCCCTTTGTTGTTGTTTCAATGTAGTCTCTAGACACGGTAGATCTCGTTTAATTTTACGTAACATTATCATCCGGCACACCCACGAGAGGATAGCCACGACGAGACAGGCCTACACTAGCTGCGAACAATGACATCACACTTCTCGGTTTTAAACTGAGTAATTAACGGCTATGCTTTCTCGGTTGCAAATGTGAAATAATACGTTTTTGTGGAAAGTTGGCTGGACTTCTCCCTTAGGTAAATTGTTTTAAATAAATATTTGAACAAGCATTATATCTTGTAAAAGTCAAGGCAAACCTACGGTTTGGAGGGATCCCAGAGAAACAAAGAGACTCCGAGAGGATAGCATTTCAGTGATTCGTGTTTTAATTGAAAGTAAATTTAAACTGAACAGAATTAACATAGAGAATGCTTATCGCATTGGACAAAAGAAACAGGGATAAGTTTTGTGGTGACATATTTAATCACCTATTCAAACTAGATTGGGAAGTAGTATAGGGTGAGCAGTTGGTGTAGTATATGAGTCGAAATGAGTCGTGCTCCCTAGGTTAAAAGATAGGCGGATCCGCACGAAATGCGGAGCCGTCGTCTAGGCAGGTTATTACGCAGGTTTTCCGAGGTGGACCGGAAGTTCCCCAAGGTGGTCCGAGATTGGTCCGACGGGACCAGAGGGTGGGGTTGCGGTGGTGGGGGTGAGGGGTGAGGGGTTAAGAGGAGGTCACATGACGTCACGCAGCATGACGTCACGGTCGTCTGATAATAAGGTAGGGGTGAAAATGGAGAGGTTGTTGCGCAGGTTCAGACGTCATGGGGGTCAGGGGTGAAGGGGAGGTCACCGGGAGGTCACCAAGGTCCCATGACGTCACGGTCGTCCGCTAATGAGACAGGCGTGAAGGATGTGACTGTGTGTTGGTGAAAAAAATACATGAGATTAAAAAATTAAAAGTTTGTTTGTGTTGGTTTTATAAAAGATGGTGTCGGTTTTATAAAAGAATACGACATGAAAAAGAAGACCATTAAACAAATACATGAGTTAAACAATTTAAAAAAAAAAAATCAGAATCAACAGTCACACTGTTTTTTTCCGTCAGATTTTTTTTTGTTGCAAACTTGAGACCTTTTTCGGAAGAGTTGGGTGGCTCTGAAAAGGGCCTTTGGGATGGCGCCGAGCCTAGCGCTTACCTGCTGGAGAAGGGGTTCACTTTAGCCTGTCTCTCCCGTTTCAGCCGCCCACAACACTCTTGGTCGTAGTGCGAATGGGGACATTCACAGGGCGCCGTACCCCAGTCCTCTGGGTTGTTCATGTGCAGCCCTCCGAAACACTCTTCCAATCGGGTTGATTTCGCCATGATAAAAAAACTGGTAGTTGGCTGGTAGCGCTGGGATATCGAGACACGATTACGAACGAGTTCGACATGCTTTCGAATGGTACCACTTACACCACGGTACCAAGTCGTACTGTGAAAGTTGAGCTCCTTAAAGCGTGACCAGACGACTCGAGTCACACGCCATTCAACGTTATTCAGTACAATTCTACCTAAAACACGAACATCGATATGCACTGATTGACTAAAGCCCTGGAACAGTGTCGCGTGCTACTTCGTGTTCGACAGTGTTGAAACAAAGTTTTCAGGGTAGTGGAGGGCGCTCGTGAATTCCTGTGCGGGGAGTGTGGTCAATCGTTCGAGCGATTCTCGCATTAAAAGCGACTGAGGCGACACGGCAGGATGAGGGGGCAAGCGCCCGGGGAAGCTTGTGTATTCGAGTGCGGGCAGTGTGGTCAATCGTTCAGCCGATCACCGAATTGGAAGGGGCGCCAGCGATTGATGCACTTCATAAGAGGGGAGGAACCACCTATGAAGCGACGCCGTGTCGTGCTGGTAAGCACTATTGAAATACATGTGAGATGTAGGGCCTGGTGTTTAGTGTGAACAAATTGCAAAAACTTGAGATCTTTTTCGATGGGAGTGGGTGGCCCTGAGCATGGCCTTTGGAAAAAACCATAGGGTCGTCGTATAAAAATAAATTTTGTAGGTTTTTAAAACGGATTTTCTTCACATCGGACATCGTTGGTGGTGGTCTGGGTGTGTAGCACACGACCCGCAACAGACGGCATGATGGCAGGGCTCGAAGACGATGTCTGCAAGTGCTGTAAGACAAACTCGGCATTCGGGCGTCGGGCCTAGTGGTCGCTGTCCATGCTCTAATGCTTCCAGTTGTAGGCTGTTGTTGGGGTTGTTCATCTTCAATGGCGGTAGGGGTGGTGCTTCAGGGTGAAGGGGAATAGGAATGGCTCGGTTTCGGTGCGGCACCCAAGGTATTCTATCAAGTCTAGTCCATCCTCCGACCTCAATGTATTCGTATACACTCGGATATGGCGTGTTCTAGCAGCACGGATCTCTCGACTGAACCAGCCTCCAGGCCTATCCCCATTGACTGTATAAATATCATGTAGGCGTAGTCGTCCTCTGGGAGCACGGAAACGCTGTGATTGTGTAGTTCACCTAGGTTGGTCGTTAGCACTCATCGTGGTGGGTTGGTAGTGTGTGGGTGATGTGTAGTTTTGTGGTCTTTTTTTATAGCTGTTGAGTGAAGGTGAAACGTGTTGATTGGTGCGTTAAATCGGTGAGTGGTTGTTGATTGGTTATTGCGTCAATTTAATGTGTAATGTATTATCTAGTGTGTGTTGTTGTTGTTGCGTATACATGGGAGAGAACTCACTTTATAGTTTCGGTGTATAGTTTAATAGTATATATAAGACATCCATTTTTTTTCAGTCACAGTGGCTCGTGAGTCTCAAATTTATTTTTTTCATTTTTTTTTAAAAACCCACCCGTCCATACATACGTGTGTTCAATATTATTTTTTGCTGTTTAGTTACCTCAAGAGGGCGGTCAACGGAGCGCACTCCTACCACCACCATCACTCCAACCACCACGCCAACCACCCCGATAGAACCCATCAAGGAGGATGACCAGCTACTACCACCTCGTTCACCACCGCCACCCAAACACACCAACCCCACCACCTCAACCGCTTCATTACCTGGAACCACCTCAACCCCTTCGACCTATCCCTTACGCCTTGACAGTTTGACACGCACCACTCGTTGAGGACCCGACAGAACCACCCCTGGACAACAGCCCCGAACCCCTGTCACGGCTCAACTGTACCGCGAGCACTGGGGTTCGATCCGACAACAATTTCACCGACAGTGTCGTGTTCAGGACCAGTATACTTTTCGTGTACAAGCTGTCACAGGCTGAGATCGTTTGGTTCGAGCCATCTACAACGACCAAACAACAGCCTTTAAATTAAATTTTGCCTACGGACTGATCCTCCGCCATCGAGAAACCAATCAAGTCCGGTGTTTCTACCCGAGCATCAACAACGCCAGAGTTATACCCATGACCCATTTAATTCAAAATGCAGCCACACTGAACGCCCTGTTACAAGAGCACCCGACCTACACAGACCACGACCTGACGACATGGGGACGACTTCAACGCCCAGATACAAAATGGTACGTCGGCCAAGTCACCGATTGCGTATTTTATATCAACAAACTCCCCGACCTCATGATAGGACCTATCAATACTACTGTCCCTGATGTCCTCCTCCACAACAAGGGGCTCCATGCTTTAGTGCTCGGCTCTAACGGTCCGTACACAACCATCTCTGTTTCTTTCGGTGCCTAGCCATCCACCTGGACGGGGCCGCATCCAGGGACTGTGACACCCGAGCTCACCATTATTTCCAAACCTATTTGAAAACGGAAAATGTACAGGCCCGCTATTTTCGCGGAGTATCGCTCAGTCGACTTGACAATGCGAAAAAGCTGTTCAACGTCAACATTGAAGTATATCAGCTGACCCAAGAGGACGATCAACAACATGCTGTGTGCATTCATCGCTCTCTCGGCATGTACACCACCACGATGACGCTCAATTTACACCAGCGTCATTTCACGTATGTGTTCGACAAAGGCATGTATGCCCACCAGTACCAGTGTTCCAAGTGCAGTCAACTGTTTGGTCGTGCTTTTAATCTATGACGCTACGAGAAAAGCTGTGACGTATGGGTGAAAAAAATCACAAACCCGGGGGGTGTGTTTCACAACACCCGCACCATCTTTGACGAACTCATTGAGAAAGGGATACCCATACCCCCTGACGACATGTACTTCCCTTACCGTGCCTGCTTTGATTTCGAGGCTTACCGACATCCCTTGCATGCCGCTGACACCACCCGTAAAACCGTGTGGCTGGATCGACACATCCCCATGAGCGTTAGCGTGAATTTCAACGTACCCGGCTACGAACATCCCCGATGCTTTGTATCTGACAGTGACCCATACGACTTGATCGCCACGTTCTTGGAGTATCTCAACACCATCAATGCCCTCAGCTTCCGTCTGTTGCTGTCCCAGTTTGAGAACGTGATCCAAGCCCTAGACGCCAAGATACCAGCTGAGGCGTTAGGTCAACCCAAACCCAAACCACCTCCGTATGCAGACGTGTTAAAGAAAAAACTCCTAAACTACCTCGCACAACTTCCCGTGCTTGGTTTCAACTCGGGTCGGTATGATTTCAACATGGTGAAACGCTACATGTACCCATACCTGGCGCACCAACAAATACTTAAGAATGTCATCAAAAAACAACAGAGCCACATGGCAGTCGCCACCGATACCCTCTTGTTCTTAGATGTGTGCAACTACTTGGAGTCCAACTTTAGCTACAAGTGGATTAAAGCCTAGGACTGTCAACTCCGCAAGGGTACATTTTGTTAAACCTACGTTGATAGTTTTGCACGGTTAGAGGAGACGATTCGACAACCCCGTGCCGCGTTTAACAACACGTTGAAAACAAAGAGCTCTCTATCGAAGAGTATACTACCCTCCAAGGCATGTGGGACCGTGAAGGGATGACCACCCTCAAGGATTTCCTGTTATGGTACAATAACCTCGACGAAGAGCCCTTCATGGAAGCCGCAGAAAAAAGGGCTACGTTTTATCGTGGCCTAGGGGTGGATGTCTTAAAACAACGCATCGGGTGTCACCAAGATTTTCACTACACCTGCTTGATGCCTTCGACACGGAGGGTGTCTTTACCTTACAGCAGTCTGCAAAATGTATTTTTTTCAATGAAACAAATGGATCCTGGGTATGCAGCGGTTCAGAAGAGCAACGAGCAGCTTCCTTCTCACACGATCTCATCTTCTGGATGCTCTTTGTCAGCCCTTTCTCCTTCTAAAAAATAAAAAGAATTTTTCTCTAAATTAACTCTGCATAATTCAGCTGGTCATCAGAGGGGATGCTGAAAATTGCAAACATTGCAAGAAAATATTTCAACCGTTTGTTTGTTAGTTGAAACAGAAAGAAATTTAAATTTATTTAAAGATTATGGATATCCTACAAAAAATAAAAAAAATATATTAATTTACTGTACTTTATGTTTATGTTTTATATTACCAGCATACTTACTGGTGGATATACAAGAATACAAGAATCTTAATTACTTGTTTATATACATTCTCGAATATTTATACTGAAGCATTTAGTCTTCCTACTTTTATGTTTCACTAAAGAAAAAACTACTGTATAGATTTTATTATGCAATGTGTACAACATACGCTGTACAGCTTAATGTACACTCATGCTAAACAATAAAGACGTTTAAAAAATATACACATAAATGTAAAACCTATTATTGTGTTTACAAATAGTGAATATGCCAAGTTAGCGATCAAATATATAAGTTGCCAAAATATACCAGTTTATCAAAAGAGTGCTACCAGTTTATTGTCTCTGACTAAACGAACAAACCTCCAAAAAGTAGATTACTGCACTAAAGCACAATTTCTAGCTAATGACCAAATGTATCAGTAAGTTGATTGGGGTCACTATGGGCATAAATTTATGAGAACTTATATTGTTGAAATGTTAGAATTGGAAGAAAAATGAAAGGCCTGACAGCTTTCCATTGAAACTTGTTAAAGTTGATTACCTATATACTTCATTAGTTCACATGGACACGGGCAACCCATGCAGCTAAAAAAAGTTAACACACTAGTTCCTAAAATATATCATTTTACGATTGCCATTGGTGATGTGGGCGTATTACGATTGCCATCGCTATTTTTATATTTGACAAGGATTTTGTTTTATCTATTTCAGTTTTGAATGTAGTATAGATGAGGATGGTAGGCCTGTAGGTGCTGTACAACATTGTTGGAACATTTCTGGTAAACACTCCTGTCATGTTAGAGGACTGCTGCCTAATAAACGATATAGGTCAGTTCTTTGCTATTTAAAAAAAAGTCGCCATAAAAATTAATGGTTCTATATTGCGATGTTAAAATACCATTATAACCCACCAATACCACCAGCCAACACCAACCCATTTGGTTCCAACAATGAAGTGTAAGAGAGCTTGGTGTTAAAATTAGCAATTTTGCAGCTACATTACCAAAGTGTCCTCTTGCAATAGAATCGCATAGAAAATAGCTCAAAGTGCATTTCCATCTAGGACCCGCCGGCTTAAAAGGGCCTAGGCGGCCCCTGGACCCCGCCCTATATTTGGCTAAGATAGTAAATGATGGGTGCCCAAACATTTGGCCTAGATCAGGCCATGAAGTATTACTGTTACATTGGAAATGTTAACAGGTTTTTTTTGGAAAAGGTCGCACCAATTCAATTAGATGCTTTACGAAGAGAAACTACTGAAATATGAAAAAGGAAATTGAAATAAAAAAAAATGTATTTTCGTTTTATCGTGATTGGATAGAAAAGTGAAATACAAGTGTGGATGAACATACTGGTTTAAAACACAAAAACAAAACAACAATTACATTTGTTTGCTTCGTGCTTAGCATCATCACTCAGGCTGATGTAAACAAAGCACACTATTGAGTGCAATACATGTCCACCATTCCAGCTGGTGTGAAAAACTGATATCTTTCCGATTTTTCCAAGTCAAAGGGACCATTACTTTGCAAACAATTAATAGAACTGTGTAAAATTAAAACTTGACATGTAAGTTGACATTAGAAAGCTGTATACAAACTGAGTTGAATTCACTAAAGCATTACACAAAAAAGGTGGGGGAAACTGATTGCGGTATAAACCGACGGACAGACGAGGGGTAAACCGTAGTCTTCTTACGGTTCCACTGGTAGTGGACTAATAATTACAAACTTGCTGTGCAGAAAGACGTCTGTTACTGCACCCTATAACTGAAGGAATCAACTGAACCCAAAGCAATACAAAGAAGTGGGCAAGTAATATACCTGCACTTTTACTTAAAACGTACAAAAAACAACTGATTTTTCCGTAACAAGAACTAAGCAGGGTTTGTGCGGTGTGTTTTCTGTTCTTCCAAGTGATCGATGTAAGTTGAACGTGATAGGGAACACACTACCTAATTATTACCATGCATATACCCAAGAAGGAAAGCACACAAAACAAGCTACCTAACAAGGGATAGCACATACCTCATGGGGGCAAACCTGTTAATAAGATATATGCTTATTCAACTAACTGTTGGAAACTTAAGTTTAATATCTTCATTTACAGTGTATATCTCAAATAAAAGCCTTATAGTCTGATGATGTACAACAATTTATTGTTTTTCGGATTTTCATTTAGGTTTTTGTAGACCATGTTCTGTATAAATCATGTAGCTTCATAACCAAAATTCAAAATGATGCTATTAGATAACAAATATAATTAAATTTAATTTTAATTTAAAGTTTAACATCCTTAGCTGGGCCCAAATTTGTTTAAAAAGCCATCACTTCTCTGATAATACAACATAACTGCCACAGAGTACTAGGCATTTAAGTGCCATTTCGGTCTATGGTATTATACTTCCCCCAAAAAAATCCAATATTAAAAAACTAATTTAATCCCCCTTTAGAGAGGACTGAATATTTATATAAAACAAAATGTATAAGCCAACCGTTTCCAATGGAATGAGACCTTGTTCAAAAGCACCACAAGATTTTTGAACTTGTTCTGAACTAGATTAAGTCCAATTCCTGTAGTTTTGTAAATTGTTCACAAATATCCCCAAAACAGCCTTTCACTGGGAGCACAGAACATTACTTTCATAATTTTAACATTTCTTCTTTAAATGTGGATAACTAAAAGAGAGATCTAAATACTAAGTTGTGCATATTTCAAGTATTTACTAACTTATTATGTAAAGACAACTGTATTGAGAGCTCTAGGAAAAAAAAATTCAGTATAGGATAACTTTATGGAAAGTAGTTGAGAAAATGAGGACAAATCACATTAGCATAACATTGATTGATTGGGGTTTCACGTCGTACATAAGGTTATTTCACTCATATGACAGCGTGCAAGCCAAATGGGTGAAAGAAACCACCCTCGACGCAACTGGCAACAAACATTGACAAGATACAAGACAATCAGAGGACGCCACAACAGCTTCTTTTAGCCCCTTAGCTCTGAGAGCACCAGGGCAACAGGAAGCTCCCTCCAACAGCCCGATTTAGCATAACCAGTTATCCCAGTCTTCCTATAATTTTTGTTATTACAACACATTATATGTATCTGTAAAAATGAAAGCATTAACATAATCACAACAGAAGCAGGATATTTCAAATATGACCAACACAGCTATCTTTGATATCACGCCTTTATGAAAAGTAAACAATGTTGCTGTTACCCTTGCAAGCTCAAAGCACATTGGTTAAAAGGCTTTCTAATTATTATCCAGAAACAAAAAAAAAAAAACATTTTGTCTGGCGGGTAACAAACACATTTACCTATCAACCCATCGATAGTTTTTACATAGATACGCCAAACAATGTTTTATAGAAAGGCCTTACTTATTCTGCTTTCGTTTCTCTTTTTGCACTAAGGCATTAACTTGTTTATGTCCGTCCATGTCTTTTTGCGATTGGACTTGTGCTTGGATACATCGATGAAAGCCAGGGAAGGAGCCTTCCCAGGAGCTTTTGAAGTTATAACTTCCGATTTGAAGAACCTCTCTATTTCTCTGTATTCTCGTTCAGACCATGCAGTTTTCCCTGAATAATAAAACAATAAAGACATTGTCATATTCAATGACCTAGCATCTAACAATTCAGGTGTTTTACTCTAATTTATGGATTTTAAAATTACAAGATAATCTATCAAAATGTCAAGAAAGTAATCACTTGACTATAACGATATGTACAATAAAATAGTATTGTCCTGTTGAGATAAATAATTCAAATCGTAGTTAGCCCTTCCAGATAAGGCTTAAAACTTCTTTGGTTCTGACACTGTACAATATATATATTCTTGCACATGGTTAAGTTTAAAAGATAAACTAGCAGCAGCTTAACAGCCAGGGGTCTTATAAGAGATTAAGGAGTAATCACAAAGATTTGCAATTAAATTAATATCTTACTTTTCACGGCTGAAGTCTCTTCAACTGCCTCTTCCTCCTCAGTGGGCTCATACATGTCATCCTCATCTGCAAGAATGTATTTCACAAGAAATGAACACATGCAAGTAGCTCTCTCACCCAACTAACAGACAGCTAATTAAGACAGAGCTGTAGACTACAATCAAGGGATAATATACTGATCTAATAAAAACACTCTTTACAATTAAAAATTTCATCCTACATTTAAGATATTAAAATGGTTTCTATAGATCCTATTTAATTTAATTGACAGCACCTCAAAAGTAATGATCAGGACAAGATTTCATGTTTGTGAATTCAGACAAACCGATGCGTTTTACATGTTACCCTTTTCCAGACATGGATACCGCCCTCTTCAGTTAGGTGCATTCATATGTGTGTAAAATGTAATTTTATATTTGCACAAATGGTAGCTGTTCACTAGAGTATTACCTTTTCACAGTGATAGCCGTTTGGGTAATTTATGCATGTCTGAAGATTGGTCTATGCCATGTAAATACACTACTTGATGCTGCTAAAATGCGGATGTGTCTGTACGAGGATGACAGAGGTCAATCTCTGACCATGAACAAATGGCCGAAACCGCAAGCAGGTTTATGGTGTATCTGGTTTAACATGGGGCTGTGGAGAGCACTTTGGCAGAGTACTACTACGGACGGCGACATCAGCTGGCGACCCTCCATATTACAATGAATGTATATTATATATAGATAATTAAAGTTTACTTTGATTTACATTAGTTTGGCCATAGCCAACCACAACCCCTATGGGGTAGGGGACCATCATATTCACAATTAAGATTCTTCTTGTAATCTAGATCATCTTTGCCAAATTTCATTAGAATCTGCCAAACAATTTTGACATGGAAGTTAAAAGTGTGAAATGTTAACGTATGCCGGACGACGAACACAAAGCTATCTCAACAGGTCAACACAGGTGGCCTTAGAAATCTGATAAGACCAACAGTAAAATCACAACAATTTATATGAATAACCTGATCACCACCTACCTGCCTTCCTTTTCACTGTTTCCGTTTGATTTTCCTCATGTAAAATAATGAAACAACACGTATTTGTTGGATTGATTGAGGTTTTTACGCCATACTTAAGGATATTTCCCTCATATGAAGGCGTACCAACCGAATGGGTGAAGGAAACCACCCTCAACGACACTGGTAACATACAAGACACTACAGGACAAAAACCATCACATCACAACAAATCAGTTTCCTGATGCTCCTTAACGCATAGAGCAGGTTTCCTCTCGCATCAACATGTACAAGCAAACAAGAAATACATTGACTGGTGTTTAAAGGCGTTCTCAACGGTATTTCACTTATATGATGCCAGTGTGCTCCAACACTACATAGCCACGCTAACAATAACCATAAAATGTGAAGTGTTTTGCTCTGTTGGGAAGTTAATGTTCCTCCAGTGCTAAGTAAAGACAGCATGATTATGCTCGGAACATGCTGCCCTTAGCCAGTGGGTCAGAAATAAATTATCTCAAATACTGTCAATGACAGGTGCTACCCTAAATATGTTTGCTTGTTTGAGGTTTTACAACATGCTTATTATTTGCAACAATGCATGACTGCAAAAGTGTTCTTAGAGGGCTCAAGTTTTTTCCATAGCAACATTGTTCCATAGCATCCAGGAGGTGCCTGTTGGTGTTTCCTCACACAGTAACATTGATGCAATAAGTAAAGTGATATCTTACTACAAAATATGTAATTGCCTTCTGATCCCTGTTCAACTGTGACCATGTCATCCACTATGTCCTTGAGAGTCACATCACCTATAGAACAAGACAACTGAGATTGCTCGACATCTACTTTGCATAATTCCTTAAAATGTTTTCCACATTGCACATCTGTATAATGAATAATGTAGTACCTGTATACAAGTTTCAAAAGCCTACGTGAGATAACAACCATGAAACAGCCCGAATGAAATTCCCAGACATACGGACAGAAAAAGTAACCCCTACATGTACCGGTATATGAAAAAGGACCATAATTTTGCAAATGGGTTAATTGAAATATAAGGATTGATCGATTGACTGTTGTTTAACGCCGTACTCAAGGGTATTTAACTTATACACAGCAGATTAAGATCTAATGTGAGAGAACTGTTATAATGGCATAAAGCTGGGGCTCAATAGGTCACAATGTCGCTCAGTCAGTTAGAACTGTTTGTCGTCCAACAGTGGTTTATAATGCCACACTTCACAATAGTTTAGCAGGGGTAAGTAAAACATGACTGTCCATGCCTCTAACTTTCCTGACTGCAGAGCCAAAAGAACACTGAAGGGAAACCAGATAGTTAACTTGGAGTGCCAGAATTGGGTCAATGGGAAATGTACACTTACCGACGGGGAATTT
>JAVFBZ010163220.1:0-17442 GCA_032466195.1 Katharina tunicata
AGTTTATGCACAAACTTCAAAGTTGGTTAAAATCAAGGCAATCAGAATTTGTTGTAAAATCCTAATTTTGAGTGCTTTTGTTACTTTAAACATTATGCGATAAATATAAAACGGTAGCAAGTGTTAAATTTTGTCGAGAAAAAATAAACCACCCGAAAAATTTCATAACTGTGATAAGGTTCATCGTTGATGCGGGCCGGCTCATATGAGCCTAGTGGTATTCTAAACCAAGCACCAAACAAAGATGTGTTGATGCGCGAACTGGTTTTAATTTGTGTATACAATCATCTGTTAAAAGTGTTACGTGTAGGCATAGAGCATAAGTATGTGCTTAACTCATGATTACTAGCATTATACAGCAAAAAATAAAGTCAGTGTGTTTTGTTTTTATATACATTTAAATTGGGCAAAACTAATATGTGGTATAAATGGCTCATACATACATAGTTTGTAAGATCATACAAGTGTGCAAACTATGATTTGACTCTCGATCATTCAGACTGTTTTATCATGATAAAAGGATGGAGAGGATGCGGTGAATGTGACCGATCTGTATCGTCACTTTGATCGCCCTTGGAATCAATAATCAAATGTGTAACCTTTGTATTTAGATTGAGTACATACAGGTGTGCTTTGATATGGATATATGTCAAGGTTTAAAATATCTTGAAATGTAACACCGGTGTTTCTTTCGGCAGATATTTGACTAACAAGTTAGGTTACTATTTGAACTGTTCACTCCAGAAACGCTAAGTGTTTACTTTCAACAGTATTCGTGTATATGTACTACATATTGATAATTGTTAGACTTTTATGGAAGTTGTACGCGCATGAGCTTTTCAAAGCGTTAGTTGGATAGTTTATAATTAAAAGCTGTTTGGAACGAGTTTGGAACGAAAATGCCACTGTATAACGTATTTCACACAAAGGCTTTAACGCACACTTCATTCTCCCTGCGCCTGTACTTATTATAAACTAAACTGTCCATGCATCGCTGCGATATTATCTACAAACTACAACTGTACTCTCCAGTATTATGGTATGAATGAGGTTTTCCATATTGGCCCCGTGACACGTCCGAGTTCTGCCATATATGGCACGAGGCCGCAGGCAGAGGGGCACTTTGGCAGAACGAGCTCCTGACCTATATATTAGTTAACTTGTATTTCACGGACAAAAAGGTCTAGATCAAAACTGGACAAATATTGATAAATTGGGCGAATAACAAAGTACACTCGGTCAATACGAGACAGATAATTAATAATCAGTGCTATAGGTCACCGATCTTTCTGGCGTAAAACAAACGTCCTACTGACGTCATTTCGTTTTGACATAACGTTTTGCGACATGACGTTTTAAAGCAAGAGGAGAGCATGGCTTGACGTCAGTGCGCTCAAAAAGCGTCACGTAACATTATTCAACCATCAATGATAAAAGAAAGGAATTGCCTACTTTTTTTTCACTCTTTGCTTTCTTTACTTGCATGCGCTTACAGTGTAAAGTTATCAATACAGTTTATATAAAAAGAGAAAAAAAAAAGGATTTTTTTTATAATAAAACTCTTTAGTTGTATGATATGAGCTTTCAAACTTATTTAATTGAGAGCATTGCGTGTATAATGACTGGGAAGCGACTGGAAAGCTCGTCCGCTTCCGGGAGCACCAGGACTCGTCCATATATATACACCATACAATCCAATTACATTTTTAAAAAAATTTGTTATCCTTACGTCTCGTCAAAAGTTTAAAGTCTATCGGGTATACCATGCGACGTGAAGTCTTTTTCACAACTATTTCAAAATTGGCAATGGAACAATGTTTTCTTTGACGAATAATTAAAACTGATTCAAATAGCAAGGAAATAGTTTCTTTGATAAATTACACCTCTTTAGGAACAGACAACTTACTTGTATATCGCAGGATTACTGCCAGCCAAACGATCATACACACACACGTACAGAACAACACTAAACACTGTTGACGAATGGACAACATGTTTAGATATCTGTAGAAAAGATATCTCTGAAGAGGATAAAATCAACCAATCTGTAAATAATAAATAAATCGAAATAAATTAAACATGAACATTTGGATAGCATTTATCATATAAATATATCACTACATGGAAAACCAGACAAGCTATCCTAGTTTATCAAGTAATATGATATATTGTATTGAAAACTGTATCACACGGGGGTTCGTCTTCGGATTGGAGATGGAAGGGCAGTTTCTACTATGTCCATTAAACACCTTTAGGACGAATTGTATCATAATAAAAAAAACTAAATCGCAACAAAGCTCGTGTGGAACTACCCCCTCCCCGACCCCTCCCCCACACCAAAAATATGCTTTGAAATCTTCTGTTGTTTTAAATTTCTCTACAATTTAAGTTTTACTCGTAGGACGTTCACAATAGATTGTATGAATACACGTCTATACAAGATAAGCACAGTTTCTATTAATTTATTTTGGTAGGGAGACAGTCATGGAGGGTGGGGAAGAGAAAAGGACTACAATCTTGAGGACAAGGAAAAAAAAAAAGAAAAAAGATCAATCTAACGATAAACCAGAAAAATACAACAAAATAATAATTTTACAAGTGGTTGTGCACTTGCTATAACGAGACCTAGCATAGCTAAAGTAAGGGGCAGCTTCCCTTAAACAAAGCACCAATGACATCATTAGGCATTCTTTAACGCGAAAAGCATACAGGGATTGTAACTTGTTTATTTATTAGTTTCTTATTAATCTAACCTTACTCCTTACCGCAAACTTCTGACTGCCTCTGAAAAGGTGACAATATATTCACTGCTTGTCAGTCTACCTCACCTTTTGATAGCCCTTTCGTTACTGCACAAGCTGATCACGTTCGTTCAGCTAAGCACTGATTTGTACGCATGTTCTTTTTATTCAACTTTTGTTGTTAGATCAAGTGTGGCCTAGCTTATCATTCCAAATGTTGAAGGGGTGTGGCCTAGACTCATTGATCAAATCGGGTGAAAACTCACGTTCATTACCTCACTGCCCTCGTTTTGTGCCCTACGTGTGAAACTAGACAGTTGATTGGACAGCTGTTGGTCTTACTGACAGCTGATCGATGTCCTTGAACGACTTGAGCCACATGTCATTGCGGATTGATAGGCTTTGAATTTGTAAGGGGGATGATTTCTGTCATCACCTTTGTCGTTTTGCACAGGATATTCTGACAGTTGTATTGTTTGTTTCAGTAGTGTATGCGAAGCTGTAATCAAGAATATGAAACTTATATGCAGACTATGCAATATAAGGTTTTGATGGAAACCCGGAGAAAATACCCAGCACTAAATGCCATTGGTAAAATTGCGATTGTATAATGCCAGTAACATAATGGCGATGGAATATGTTTTTTTATCTTTCGAATGAAAATTGTTTAATGACGTATTCTAAGGTACATGTGCATGGTGATGTCCAATCGGCAAAACCTCTCGTTATTTGGCTGTCATCACTTAGCTCGGCCGTGATAGGTGTATGAATATGTATCAAAATGGTACATTTTGTTCGCCGGAAGCCTATTTACCGCCGTACGGACAATTAACACGTAAGAAAATATAGGGTAATCGAGCGAATTTCATTCAGCGTTAGATGCTTTTTAAAGTTAAACTTATATAGTTAATGAGTAAATTATGCTCTGAATGTAAAACAAATGGAACTTGTGGAATCTGTCTACATTGGCAGTTTGACCCACAGGCTGTAAAATAGTTCCGGCCAAAATGGCGACTATCCTATCACGTCCGAGATGATGTGCACAGTACATTCGATGGTTTCCGAGTGTGGTGAGGTCAGGTCAGCCTATCACCCATAGGTTCAGATATATTGAAGTCGAAAGTTTCAATCGCATATGTCTGAGCGTCAAAGACGAATAAAACTAAAAAGAATTAACCTCACCAATAACTAACCCTAAGTCCCAAACCAAGACGATAACAAATACAACAAATTGGCCTTGCCTACGACCTTAAGGCTTCGAGTCCAATACGCTATCAACTCTACCATAATGTCAGCTGACAAATTGCCTTGAATTTCGAAAGGGTTTCCAGACAGACAAGTAATTTTTAATACTGACGACAATGTCTTTGCCAATGAATGATCAGCTGACATTCTGTCTCTATCCACTTCTCTCCAGGATTATTGAAGCCCATTCGGACTGATAGCTGCTCGTTGGGCGCCATTGCTCATTGGATGGTGGGCCCTAATGGAAGCTAAAACATGTTGCATGCAATGAATCGGTATTGTAGACTTCTATCGAATATGGTTTAACACTCACTTCGAAAACAAGGCTCCATCTTATTCACGTTATGTATTAATGAAAATTACGAAAAACATCAGAGGTATAGCCTTTCATTATGCCATCTATTAAATAAGCGGTGGAAAAGTCGCTGAAGAAACTTATCCACCATAGACTTTGTTCTAATTCTATTTTTTTGGCCATGAATTAGTTTCTGTAACACCCTTATCTTTGGATTGTGCTGGAGTGAACTTTTATGACACATTATCGAGGAGGTAGTTGTTAGTACGCCTATCTATTAAGGAACGGGGAGGGGGATCTCTAAGGGGTCATTTCAGCCAGAACAAGGGGAGGGGTAAATGATTCAGATAGATGGGTTGTCCAGATAGTCAAAAACCCCTCCCCCTCTGTTCTATTGGTGAAGTGAACATATTTTAGTTAACATATTCAAAAAGAGGATTAATGGACACGAATTTCACCTAAAATATATCATAATTTATAGTTTTGTGGTTAGCTCGATATGCATGACACAATTTCAAATTCTACCTTAAACTGAAGCCATATCATACACTATATTCAAATCTCGTGAGATTATCTAGGCACTGCGTGAACAACCAGAAAATTGGTCCGCAGTAAGCTTTGTAAGATTAGAAGTATAAACACGAACTAGAATACACGGGTCCTTCCAGTGCAAACTTCAGTTTCGTAGAAACGAACCCTCCTTCTCCGCAGCTTCCTACACCTTTCCTTACATACTTACCTGTATAAATTACTGGATTACCTGTATAAATTAATCGGTACGTTGATTTGGACGCAGCAGGTCAATGCTCAACCAACTGAACAACTATCTGGTTTTGATTATCCAACCTTATTCTTAACATTGAAGATAATGACATTAAGATGTAATACTCACATCAGTATCCACAGAGCGACACCTAGGAGTGAGGTATGTGTTTAATGCTGAAGTCTTCTGCCTTCAATGACGACTCACTCGTGAATTATTAAATGACAACTCACGCGTGAATACAGAATATATTTATTTTATTCAAATTAACAGCACGTATGCAATCCTTAGAGGACATTTGAGGACAATGACACGGATTGCTTTAGGCACAAACCCTCACACGATTACGCCACCAAGAAGAGTCTATTATAAGTCATATGTATAACGTAATGTTGTTGTAACCTGTACATTCTGGCCGAATGTGAAGTTAGTTTACTACAATAATGGTGAACACAAATTTATTTATCATTGTCAACACCAATTTATTTACGAATGTTAGGAACTAAACAAAGTTTGATAGGACAAATCGTCCTCTGAGCGGTCATTCTAATCATGATGAAAACGGGACAATCACGAATGAGATTCCAAACAATCTACATTGACTTACGGGTCCTAAAGTGCATTTTAGTATGGTAACGCTAGGGATCAATACCGTAGTGTCATACGCCTCAGTGATATGTGGAATCGAACCTTGTTTGGATATGTGGAATCGAACCTTGGATATTGATTCCACGAGAGTGTCCCATCCCAGATACCTGTTTCGTGATAAGCCTAGATGGATTTCTTGAGGCTAATTCGGTTCGGGAAGTCAAGAGCCATGGTAACACGGGCAAAAATTGGTTTGTCTGGCCTTGATCCAGATAAGATTTATGTTTGCGTTCACGCGGGCAGAAAGCCCTATCTTAGAAATAATGATTCCCGTTTCTATCATATAACATAGGAGTTAAAGGAGTCAGGTACAACAAATGTATAGAAAGAGAGAAATATTAAAAATTGCGTGTTTAGTACAAATTGTGATCGTGGTAAAATGTAATTTATGATAATTATTACAAATAACATTTATATTTAACTGAGATCTTATATAAACCAAAGATAAAAAGTTATCTTCGCCTGTGGAAAAAGAAAGATTTATGTGTATAGTATTCGCGGCCTTTGCCTGGATACAAGTTTGTTGGCTCTGCCGTGAGCCTCTGTGGCTCGGTCGGTTGGAGCGCTGGCCCTGCTAGCCAGATACTCGAGTTCGAATCCCGGTGTAGGCAAGCAACATTTTTTTCTCTACATTTATACAAAAGTATATAAAATAATGTAAATAATTATTCCATAATTGCGATAAATGAGATAATTAAAATTGCGTTTGTATTACAAATTGCGTCACCACACATGAACACAATTTGTAATAGTTATTTTATATATATTTTTTTATTACAAATACGGTTTGTACAACACTCCGCTAGTGATTTATTCGGATATTATTCCTAAATATGTCAATGAATTTTGGGTGTATTTCCGGTACTTGTGATCCAGAAGTTTATCGACACTGTGTTTAACCTATTTAGTTTTTTACGACATGTACTTTTCAGTTCCACCAAAAAACTTTGAGTGGGCATGCGTAATATTAACCTGGTTATAAAGTCCAATGACACTAGACAGCATGCATTTTGCACGTGCGGGGTAACGATTGGTGTAATTTTTTTCATTTCTTTATTCGTTTAATACTGGCACAGAAGTACATTTATTATAAATATTTTATATTTCGACCGTATTTTGATATATAAGACGTAACAAATCGACGTTTGTAGTCTAAAACTTCATCACTCAAGGAAAGTAAAGCGAGCCTGAGTAGATAGACAGTACACCGAAAAAAGTACAGTGAACAAAAAAATGGTGTTCTGATTTAAGATTCTATGATGGACTTGTCTTGTCCTACCGATTATGTATATTACATTAGCTATAACTCAAATACTCATCATAAAAATCGTTTCACAATAATTGTTTGAATATTTATTAAATAAATAGTAAACTTTATGGAGGTATCACCTGTATGGCAGAAGTCTACCATACAATATTAGGGACCAATTGCTTTTGATTGCTTTTACGCCGTTCACTTATTGGCTTTAACCAATTGGCCCTAACAAGACAATGCAAGGAATCCACACACCCAGAGCTCCATTTATAAAAAACATCTACTCGGACTCACTTTGAATTTTTTTTGGGGGGGTTTCTTCCCTTTTAGGACCATTATATGATATATACTGTTAATATGGCGTTTGGGATTTAATACTAAATAAAGAATTTTTATTTTTAACAAATAAATTACGGCAGATCGCTGTTTTGAAAGTCATTTTGTTATGTGCTACGTTAATATGGGCTCTGTGTTAAATAGATTAACAAATTAAATATCAAAATGGAATCCTAATGTTACAACTCAGATTGCATCTTATTCTGGTGTTATTTTCGCTCAAAGAAGGAATATTACGTATATTATAGAAGCACTCATTTATAAGATACGTTGCACTAAGTGAATGGGTGGGTGGATGAGTTAGTGAGAAAGTAATTGATGTAGAGAATACGAACATTTTCGTGACGAAATATTTCGCGGCGAAAACGAGAATTGATCTTAGTTGATCTTCTTAGACAACCTGACCTAAGTATGTATTGAATCATGGATTTTTTTACCGTTTTCGCGGCGAGAACATCAAAACACGAAATGGCACAAATCAGCCACCAGACACAAGGGATAAGAAATAAGTAGGCAAGAAAGCAGGTAAGTAAGTAAGTAAATACATAAATAACATAAAATCATAACAAACATAGAAACATATAAACACGAGTGAGTGAGTGATGTGAGCGAGCGATGCTTACAAGGGATAATACATCAGCCACCATACACAAGGGATTGTAAATAAGTAGACAAGAAAGCAGGTTAGTAAGTAAGCACACATAATTAAATAAAATAAAAACATAACAAACGTATGCAACAAAAAAAGTGAGTGAGTGAGTGATAATAAGTAAATACTGCTCACAAGGGATAATAAATAAAATATCGCGTATCAGCACGAGAATATCCTCACCTAACTAGGTCTCAGTTTGGAAGTGTGTTACCTGGGTTGTTGCGGGAGGCAGTAACTACTTAACATCCTTAACATACTCTCAGCTCCATTGGAAATGACCAGGTCATTCGAGGGTTTGGTTAACGGCGGGCACATGTTATTATGGCAATGAATAGACATCGAAATCTGTACAGTTTTCTGTTACGAAGATGATCTATGAACCCGTGTGACAAACTTTGCACGTGATATACATTATTCAATAAATGAGTTTATTGAATGTTGCCAAACTTCCACAAGTTTATTATCTATGTGATATAATGGTTGTGTTTTGCATTCCCCGTGTCTGTCCGTCTAGATGTGCGAATGCAAGATAAATGAAAAATGAAGGCCGGAGAACCGAAAAATGTCTGGCTCAGTTTTAACCATATTTGTCGGGACAACACCCCATGAAACTAGGGTTAACTGATTAGATCTGTAGTTGGGGGACGAGGTGGGGGCGAAAAAGTCAAAAAGAAGATCACAGCGAAGGAGAATGTATTACAAGAGAAAACCCAGCTTGAGTCAGATAATGTTTTATTTTATTTTATGTATGGAATCTGGTCGCTACATTTACAACGATGAACAGCTGTTTTATGAAGTTGGTAAATCATAAAAAGAATAACATCAATACATACACAACCATAGCTCATTGTGCGAAATATATGCACTCAATTGATATGTTAATTCAATTCTTAGGTCCATTTTGAAAACGACGATGTATAATGATGAATACAGCTTGTCTCTGCAAACGTTGCCTTTTTGAATGTCAATTGTAAGCAGGCCGGTTCAGAGTGCTACAAAACCTTAGAACATATCTGTAACCTCTTTTGTTACTAGGTCAATAGGTCAGGAAGTAAGACCTAGATAGATCGGAATGTAAGGTGTGTTAAAACATACAATATGTGTGAATAGCTCGTCAACCTCATGAGTCATGACATTGGAAATCTTTTGTTGTCTATAATACCGGCATCTATATCATGGTCTCTTTGACGTGTTACAACCGAACGAAACCCGACATTGTATCATAACAAAAATAGAAAGAAAAATAACAACAACAACAACAACAACAACAACAATACTTTGTTGTTTAGATTGTATGTTTTTGTTTCACATTGACATAGTCATTTTGTAGGCTCTGTCGCGAGGTAGGATGAATGTTAAATGATGTCTCCATGTTTGTTAATCTTTATTAAAACTGACAGTGCAGATCGGGTAAGATTTGAAGTCATCAGTTGTTGTACTTCTAATATAGGCCTACTAAGTTCTAAAAGTTCACATTTTGTGCACTAGGTAGGCTACAGATTTCTAAAGCGATTGTGCACGTGTCTAAATTTAAAACTAGTTGTACGACAATACAGATTTTACTACTACTCAAAGAATTGTACCGGCTATGTAAGAGTTGTTTAAAAACTTTTAAGTGCAAGGTATTTCCCATATTGCCTGGACGCACTATTCTCTTAACTTTTTTGAGCAGCAGAGTCGAGCGTGAATAAAATCAGTTTTGGCTATGAGCTGGTCAAGTTGATGTCATGAAGCTACCCATAAGTGCCTCCATGGCCAATATGCCCATTCACTGAATTAATGGATCACCACAATTAAGAAATGTGAAATTCGGGTTGAACAACCGCTGAAAGTATAACTCATTGAAATCTGTTCTGATTTGCTTATAACTGGGCAATAATAACACACATGAGAATTCGTAGCTAGCCTGATTACTCATAACAAGCTTGATAACTCATAACATGCTTGATAACTCATAACATGCTTGATAACTCAGGGCAGGTTTGTAGAGTTACGAGTCTAGTATAAATATTGCATGTACAATGGTTGCAGGTATTATCCGTTTTATTTTAAGATAATGGCATTTATATTAATTAAGGACCGCGTTTGGATGTATTTTGAAGCCAAACAACTTTCGAAGGTATTAAAAGACAAATGAGAATAAGTATTTTATAATAAAGTTATGTTTATGTTGATTTTTATTCACTAATAAAATATAATACAGTTCGACATAAGCTGTCATGGTTGGAAGAGAATCATAGATACATGCACAGAGTCAGACTATCTAACGTAAACTAAATACGTAGGCCTACTCAGATATTAGTAGGCCATCCAGACAATTTGCTATATACAGAAATTAGAAATTGGAACGTATAAAATTTAAACAGAACGTTTCAACAGTAAATGTGATTAAAATATGAGAACTTCTCAGAAGCTATTCCACTGACTTCGTTATTTATGACAATCCGGACCTGTGCTTTGGATGCAACGTATGTACAGTTTATTATGAACGGAAAGACTGATATAGCAAATATTGGCAAGGATATTTAATTATAGCAGTATCAATTTACAAAAACGCTTGTGCATCCTAAATGGGTAATATTTCATCCAAGGAACATGCTTAATTTGAAAGAAAGTAAATTGGCGGGATTCAAGTCCCAGAGGGCTTGATCTATCCATATAATAATAAATATGTATTATTGAGCGGTGACTCAAAGGTGAAGTTCTATTAATATAAATATTTCTAATTTAAACAGTTCAAAGTAAGCGATTTAAGCTTATTGACACTCATGCACTGGGCTTTACTCCGGAGACTGAATGTCGCTGAATGTCCTGAGAAAAAAACGAATGTCTCTACAAAAGTAAGTACTACACATACATTTTGTGAAAATGGCCACTTGACGTTAAGGAAGGTATACATACTTTTCCTGATTTTAGATTTTTATGTTTGGTTGCTTTTTGTGACGAAGCATTGAACTTTGCAATGGACGGTGCCTAATGTCGATGTTTTTGTTTGTTTTGAAATGTCGTACGCCTAGGCAACTAACCGTCTGGCCGGACAGCTTCGGCTATTTCCGCACGATTTTCCGTATCTGCATAAATTATTTTCCAAATAAGGAGATATGCACGGATAACACAATCGCACCTCTGTAACTGCACAGCGCATGGACGAAACTTCCATTGAAAACGATTCGTGATAGGTATTTGTAACCAGTTTGCCTTACTCTAAATGTCCCATAACTATTACCCTTGAGAAAAAAATGACATCGACTTTATGACCTTGACTTCGTAGCGATACATTTCTTACGTTATACCCGTTATGTTGCTGTAGACGGTATATGTATTTGGAATCACTAGGTTAAATCTGTAACATAGTTTTAGATAAAAATAACTGAAAAATTGGTGCAACTTACGTAATACGAGGAAATGAAAATCTAACTTCAGCCACCAATTACAATGAAATACAAACCAGTCTATTGTCTATCAACACAAAGAATATACCCCATAATATTTCAAAATGTTTCATTATAAAACAATCACAAATTCCACAATATCCAAGTCGTGGTGCGTAAGTGGAGGTGGCTTACTGGGAAGCCTATAAATGTTCACAGCACGTTTCTTGTTGTATGTAAACCGTATACTTACATGCATACGGTTCGACTGCAACATCATTAATACAATCGTTACCCGTTTTTATTATTTATTTTCTGGAAAATTTTTAAAAAATAGCGTGGTTGATGTCAGTATGCAGTACTTTAAAGTCGCATACGCAACCAAAATTTTGATTTTTTAACTAATTCCGATTGCCTTGGTTTTTTACAAGATTTGCAAGATGTTTTTTCAAAAATTGAAACAGTCACGTTAAAATAAAAATTATTCATTGGGTACAAAGCTTGTACTGACCAAGAGAAATCTAGCATTTATTCGAATTTAACGGAAAGAAGGCTGGCCATATTTGCTCACAAAGACTTTGTTCCAGCCGCGGTGAAAGACCTTGTTTGTAACAAGCCAACATTTTGTACCTTGTAAGGGGTGTAGCTAACACGGTTGACTCGGAGTGGCATCGGTACATCAAAGTGTGTCTGAGATGTGACAGCAGATTGACACACTTCCAATTAAAATCTCTTTTACCAGGCTTTTAAACTACTTTACCTTCAAATCTGGGGATAGAATTAACGGAATACCTATAACTTTTACTTTTTGATAAAAATATATTTAATTCATATGATTATGTGAAAACCCAAAATACAGAATATTTGGGTGCGTATGTGACTTACAGTGCATGACTGCTTTAAAAAGAACTAGATCTAAGTCGTACACTGACGCTTGCGTCTGTACTGTTGTTCTAAATTAAAGGCAACATTTAAACCGGATGAAATACCAAAGTGGCTTTAAGACGGTTTGACGTTGCCCATGTGAACGCACACTAGGTCTTTTTAAGCCGGTTTAACTTCACCTACCGGTACTTCATATGTGGCTTTGAGCCGGTTTCAACATTTAAACCGGTTTAAACTGTCGTGTGAATGGTACCTTGTCAAAACTGGCTTAGAACTTAAACCCGTTTAGATTTAAGCCAGTTTAAAATGTTGCCGTGTAAACGGGCCTTTAAGACACAAACATTTAAAAACATTCTGACTTTGTTAAAATGAGAAAGTAAGCATTTATTATCATTCCAGTATCAGTATAAGCCATCTGTGTCAAATTGTAGAACGAATCAATCTGTCTGCACGATGGCTCTGACTTAAACGTACTTACAGTCTAACCCAGTTACAGTTACGTTTCAACAAAGATAGCTAACATGTGAGTTTCGAGTTATGACGCAACAGTAACGTCCCTGGAGAGAAAACCCGTTTAGGGAAATTGTCACTATACGGCGAGATTGTATTTGAACATTAAAATTGTAGGTTTTCAGTTTACAGGAAAAGAACCACAGTATTATGATTGCAGTTAACAACATTCCAAGCCATAGAACACACAATTCATTGGACTTTATTAAATAAAATAAAGAATATACAACTTTTGATAACGTGTAATACGGATAGAAAGTCTGTTTTCATCTGATTAGAAAAAAAGTAAAAGCTGAGTAATCGGCATACACAGTTGCACCACTTTTCTAAATGAAGCGATGTGTGGCTGGTCAACGTTGATCCCAGCCTATTGTTGTTACCTAGTCACAATACCACTTTAACTCGTCATGATTTTGCCATATCTCGCCTAACGGCCCAAGGCAAGTTTGCTCTTGTTGAAATCTCTTAAGTACAATGTGGTTCCTGGGTGACATGCCAGTTTGTGCTTTTTGCAAATTGTTTGATTCAAAAGTCAGACCTATTTTGCATTACTCTTCTGAAGTGTGGGACTTTCAAAGTATAAGTTTTAAAGTTAAGATTTTAATTGAGATTTTATCTACGGGAAATAAAGATAAGTATAACTGTCTGCTCCTAGACTTAATCGATAGTTGATATGTAAGGACTTGCACGGGTAAATTCGGGACAATGGTTTCATTTCTGATGTTCGTGATATAATTCGCTTTTAGTATCAATAAAGGTTGGAATAAGTATATTTTAATCACAACAGATAAATAATTGTTTTTATTTAGATCTTAACGCTTGAATAACGTTGGTATGGAAATAGTGTGATATTTTCTCAAAATGTTGACCTAGTTGTACTTGAGCCGGTGGTATGACTAATTGCTTGTGTATGTCTACAACTTAGCAATTGTTCGATGAACCAATAACAAAGTTGCCAGTGTCAATTCACACTAAGTGCAAAAAAACAACAGGTTAGTTTGCCCAGTGAAGCAAAGTTGCAGGCGCAATTTTTTTTATATTTTCTTCTGTAATAATATTGATTTATTGCTAAAATGGAGAAATGAGCACCTAGGACATTTCGATTCGTTTTAGTATCCCCCTCCCGCGCCCCGATTAGGATTTGGGCAGCGATCGGCGTCATTGTTTAGAAGAAGATATTCTGTGAGAGCAGACGCCCAAAGGACAAAGTCTAAGGAGGGGGATGTCAAAAAGGTGGGAATGCCTGAAGCGGTGCGTGGACAGTGGAAAATTTCGTAGAACCTTGCAAAAGTGATTTGCGGTTAACTGGGTCATAGCAGTGCGAAAAGGGCCAGTTTACAAACCTGTTTCAAACAACACTAAGACGGTAAGCTTCAGATTCAAGCGGTCGCTGTTTGAAAAGTGGCTCTTCAGAGCTATTATATATCGTGTTTCATTGATCGGATATGAGATTAATTACAGATATCGTGTAAAAAGTATATGCTACGCACATGTAACTGTGAGTGGTCTTCGTTTTTGTCTCTACAATAGAAGAACATCTGCTTCGATGTTGTGGGTGGTTGGGTGGGAGCCTCCTGTGCCATCGTGCCCTTTGTCATTTAAATGTATTGTGGCCAGGTCGTTTAGGTTGGGTTGGGTTTCTCCACTGATTGGGCTGGTGCACAGACATATTAGTGAAATAACCTTAATTGCAGCGTAAAAACACAATCAATCAAACAAACAAACAAAGCTATGTGTGTTCCACAGTTTCCCCTATAGTATTTATTGCACAACGATATCTCTAATTGGCTACAAAAACATTACGAACACAGACAGGGGTCATTTTTGGAACCTTCCGTGTAAGCCAAATGTCTATTTTCTCAGCCTGAATTGATTTCGTTTAGCTCATTAGCGTTTTAACAAAGTTTACGCAAGACAGTGTACAATTCATACAGGGCATTTGTATTTTTGTTAAACTTTTACTTTTGACGATTAAATCGCTGTTTACCATACGTATACAACTTATCATACAAGTTAAATAAACGCCTACCCGCATGTCCTGTGTTTGGGTGGGTAAGTGAACCAACCAACCAACCAAACCAACCAACCAACCAACCATCCAACCATCCAACCAACCAACCTAAATGTACCCACTAATCCAAGACCTACCTTCTTACTTGCACTTTGTTTCTAGATGCACATAATGTGAGAGATACAGGATCTTAGATTCTACCAATTAAAGACAAGCCCTGCTTATCTCCTGTGACTAAAACGTCACGAACCTCAGATAGATATTGGCGAGAGAATTCCGTCAAGATTCGTTAAGATTTTTGAAAATCATGTATAAATCTACCTTATAAAAGCTACCTACCTACCTACCTACATACCTACCTACATACCTACCTTTATTATTTGCTTACTTCTCGATTATTTATGCGTCGCGATTTCTGTCGCATATTGTTTTACGTATAATGGAGTTCTTTTGACATATAAGCTAACACATAAAGTGTCATGTTTCGTTTTTTTTTGTTATCAGGTATTGTGTCTGACTTCAATGATGTTGGATATCATTTAGGTTATGTAAACAAGTACAATGGCATACTCTTGTATCTATAATCATTAAAGAAAACAATGTTACCTTTTTTCCGGGGTAAACTGTGGCTTTATGGTTAAATATCTCTGTTTGATTCCTCTCATAGTCAAAACTTATTCTTCAATCCGGGAATTAAAATATGATGTTTAATAAACAAGCCGCACTTTACCCCGGATATATTTGAGGAAATATTTTCTTTCGAAAAGAAACCAACTCACATTATTAGAGTTAAAGATAGGAGAGTATGACAGTGGTTTATGGAAGAATACATGACAGTGGATTATAGACGAGTAGGTCAGTGGTCTAAAGTATAGTTTAACAGTCGTAAATAGTAGAGTATATCATTGGTTTATAGAAGAGTATGGCAGTGGTTTATAGAAGAGTATGACAGTGGTTTATAGAAGAGTATGACAGTGGATTATAGAATAGTATGACAGTGGTTTATAGAAGAGTATGACAGTGGTTTATAGAAGAGTATGACAGTGGTTTATAGAATAGTATGACAGTGGTCAATATAGCAGATAATGACAGCGATTATAGAAATGTATGACCGTAGTTTACGAAAGAGAATGACTGTGGTTTATATAACAGGATGACAGTGGTTTATAGAATAATATGACACTGGTGTATAGAAGAGTGTGACAGCGCTTTATACACATGTATGACCGTAGTTTATGAAAGAGGATAACTGTGGTTTATATAACAGCATGACATTGGTTTATAAAAGAATATTACAGCGGTGTATAGCAGATAATGACAGCGATTTATAGAAATGTATCACCGTGGTCTATGAAAGAGTATGACAGCGGTATATAGAAGAGTGTGACAGCGCTTAATACAAATGTATGACCGTAGTTTATGAAAGAGGATAACTGTGGTTTGTATAACAGCATGACATTGGTTTATAAAACAATATGACAGCGGCGTATAGCGGATAATGACAGCGATTTATAGAAATGTATGACCGTAGTTTATGCAAGAGGATGACTGTGGTTTATATAACAGCATGACAGTGATTTATAAAAGAATTGACAGCGGTGTATAGTAGACAATGGCAGCGATTTATAGAAATGTTTCACCGTAGTTTATGAAAGAGGATGACTGTGGTTGATAGAAGAGTATGGAAGCGCTTTATAGAAGAATTTGACAGCGATTTATAGAAAAGTATGAAAGTGGTTTATAGATGAGTATGACAGCGGTCTAAAGAAGAGTATGACAGTGGTTTATAGAAGAGTATGACTATGGTTTATAGAAGAGTATGACGGTGTTTTATAGAAGAGTATGACGGTGTTTTATAGAAGAGTATGACGGTGTTTTATAGACGAGCATGACAGTGGTTTATAGAAGAGTATGACAGTTGGTTATAGAAGAGTGTGACAGTGGGTTATAGAAGAGTATGACGGTGTTTTATAGAAGAGTATGACAATGTTTTATAGAAGAGTATGACGGTGTTTTATAGAAGAGTATGACAGTGGTTTATAGAAGAGTATGACAGTGGGTTATATAAGAGTATGACAGTGGTTTATAGAAGAGTATGACAGTGGGTTATAGAAGAGTATGACGGTGTTTTATAGAAGAGTATGATAGTGGTTTATAGAATAGTATGATAGTGGTTTATAGAAGAGTATGACAGTGGTTTATAGAAGAGTATGACTGTGGTTTATAGAAGAGTATGATAGTGGTTTATAGAATAGTATGACTGTGGTTTATAGAATGGTATGACTGTGGTTTATAGAAGAGTGTGATAGTGGTTTATAGAAGAGTATGATAGTGGTTTATAGAATAGTATGACTGTGGTTTATAGAATAGTATGACTGTGGTTTATAGAAGAGTATGATAGTGGTTTATAGAAGAGTATGACTGTGGTTTATAGAATAGTGTGACAGTGGTTTATAGAATAGTGTGACAGTGGTTTATAGAAGAGTATGACAGTGGTTTATAGAAGAGTATGACAGTGGTTTATAGAAGAGTATGATAGTGGTTGATAGAAGAGTATGACTGTGGTTTATAGAAGAGTATGACAGTGGTTTATAGAAGAGTATGACAGTGGTTTATAGAAGAGTATGATAGTGGTTGATAGAAGAGTATGACTGTGGTTTATAGAAGAGTATGACAGTGGTTTATAGAAGAGTATGACAGTGGTTTATAGAAGAGTATGATAGTGGTTTA
>JAVFBZ010163231.1:0-17437 GCA_032466195.1 Katharina tunicata
TGCTCTGTTCACACGCTTCAACTCAGTCGAATTCGACGAGTTGATACTACAAGTCGCATCGTGTGAACGCAGCTTTATCTTGTATTTTCAATGATTCAGGTAAAACTGTTATCAGGGAATTTTCGTAAATACAGGCAGAAAAGAAAAAAGCAAAAATCCACCGGGAGTCGATGTTTAAGATTGACACATCGAAACAAAGACGCAGAGTGAACGTTACTACGGCTATTAACATAAAACTTATGCCCTGTGTTGTGCCAGTGTTACGCCAATGAGCTCCTCCATGCCCTATGCACTGGTCATTTGGTTGAGCTCAAGCTTGTCGGTTTGGATATGTAAGGGATTACTGGTGGCAGCAAACATGAGACAATGGTTTCCATGCGATTGTTTTCATGATTTGCACCCACACTGACAACTTAAAGTCGTCAAATATATGTATTGGAAGACCCTTAAGTTTGACGTTAAACACGTTTAAATAAATAAATAAATCAATCAATCAATCAATCAAACGAGGACAGGTTTGCGTCGACGACCAATGTCACAGTGATCTGTTACTGTCTGGAATTTGTATGAAAGGTGTTCAGTTTTCGTGTTTTCTGTTTTTCGTATAGTTCGTAACAGCCTATTGAATAAATGTTTTATTAAGTATTTATCAGAAGAACTTTGGGTATATATATATATATATTCTTTCGAATAAGCTTCGAAACGGAGTTTTTCTAAACATTGTCATTATTTTTCAAAGTCTCTGCTAGAATTTCATGCCACAGAATGTCTGAGGAGTGTTGGCAACTAGATGCTTATTTTCAGGGGTTCTGCATACTGTCTTTGCCAAAGGGATCCGATCGACTTCTCTGCTGGTCTTAACTGAAGCAATCAATCAAATTTGTCTCGCTTACAGGCATTAGCATGTTAAATTAATAACCCATAAATTCTTCTTTACGTATTGTTATCATGATAAATACGCCCTACTGTAATATTTAATGACAGGAAAATGTAATAAACGCAAAACTGTTTTCCTTAAGTATGCTTAAGCCAGGCTGATCTGTCATCGCTCTATCTTAAGCTATTATCTACAGTCCAGGTACCAATGGTTCCAGTTACACAGAAAAGAGTAAATATTGAGATGTCTACATTCGTGGTAAACCAATGTCTGCCACACCTCGCTTAATGTCGTAGTTATGTCTAACAAATACATCTTACATCTTAGTCTGTTAATAAAACTATATTCCTTACGATTTTAAGAAAAATATTAGTGTTAACGGTGTAAACAAGGAAAAACATATACACACTATTTACGGATCTCGAAAAAAAAGTTGAAGCATCGGTGCAGGTTGTAAATGTGAGATTCCGGTGACCTAGTGATCTCGACGGTACATTAAGTCAACTTGGTGTGGCGTCAGGAACTCTTTTACCTGAGTTTTAATGGGTGGTTAGATGGGAGTCGTCTGGTGCCCTGGTGCTATCTGAGCTAAGGGGCATCAGGAAGCCGATTTGTTGTTGTGTCCTGTTTTTCGTCCTGTAAGTGTATTGAGGGATTTTCTACGTTGCCAGCGTCGTCTTCGTGGTTTTCTTCACCGATTGGGCTGGCAATCCGCCTTATAAGTACGGCGTAAAACCCCAATCAAACAAACAAACAAACCTGAGTTTTAACATTATTCCTATAACTCACCCGATTGAATGATACTTTAAAATGGTCAATATCGGACTAACCGAGATAGAACTGTACAGAATCATGCAGCCTATGGACAAGTTTTGTATACCCTACAACCCTAGCCTGATACACCCTAAACCGTTACCCAATATTAACCCTATCAACGCCTTTCACACAAATTAAACGCTATGCATGTAAACAACCAATGCGACACACTATCCTTTTTTTGTACATTTTAGTATAGTAGAAAAGCGGTACACTATATTTTTTTTTACTTTTAGATTATTCCAAAGTTTAGGCCTACTCTTGTATTCTGAGTAAATCAGGGGATCCATTTAACTAGTGCTGTGCAGCATGCGTGAGGTTTTATTATTAAGTGATCTAGAAATTCAAATATTGTGTTTTGTCACATTTTAATGAGCCGAGAAAACAATCAATAAAGATTAATCGATTCAAATGAATGGGAGCCCCGCACTGCACTCAGAAAAGCCAATCAATATTTAATCGATGAAGATACCCTGATATAAAATAACAGAAAAACAAGTAGGCTTAATTCGGATAAAAAAAAAACTATTGCTTGCTTTCAAGCCTTGGGCCAAAGCAAATGGAATCGTTATCACGCAGTTAATGGATGCGGCGGTGTGAAACAAAAGTGTTTTGTTCCCAGGGGATAAAGTGACAGATTTGAGGGCAGATGGACAGGTCGGGACGACTGATTGGGCCAACAAATACAGGGCTAACACAGCACTCATTTTTCCAACTTTGTCGTAATAAATAATTGACAGTGGTATAATCTTATGATAAGCTTTCAATGTATCGGTCATTATTTAGACTCTAGATTAAAGTTGGATTCATTGAGGCATTGTTAAGTGACATAGCCCATACCACGTTTAGGACCTACCACGCGTTAACAATTGGTACTAACTAACACGCCCTGGCTCATTTAGTATGAACGTATTTAAAGTGGAGTGTAAAAATAAATACAAGATTTTCATGAACATTTTCAGGGATTTTTTTTATTTTTTTTTATTCTAAGTACAATTAATAATGTTTCTTCAATGTCAAAAGATGTTAATTGGATGCATTTGTTTGGAACTGTTGATATCCGTAAAATAAGGTTTTTAGTATATTCTGTGTGTCAGCAAAACGTACATTGCGGCCTACAAAAATATCTATGGTACCGAATTTAATACATATATGCACATAACAAAGTGACCGAGTTGACATATGCCTTAAACAACTAAAATATACATACACGACCTTAATTTATTTATTTACTCAATCATGTATTTTTTTGCTCTCCAAGAAAGTTAACTTTCGACTTAACTTTCCCATTAAACTGTTGCTGTACGTCTACCAAATATACATTTTTGCTTATCACTCTAAAAATTAAAAACAAAATTTATATTTAGCAAAATACTGGTAAATGAAATATCAGCAAATTTTACTGTAAAATAACATTATTGTATTGGTCTGCAGTTCAACACTGTTGTTCTCTGACGAGCTGCACGTTAAAAATATCGCTAAATGATGTCACTACACCGTAATATAATCCTTTTTCTTTGTGAGTACACATGAGCAAGGAACTGTAAACCTACAACCACGATCTGCAACTTAACAGCAAGAAGGGACCAGAAACAATTATAACTTGTGTGAGCTAATAAGATTTGACATCGGTGTAACTCAATATATTTAATTCAACTGTAAATCTTTAGACATTTTAACAGTGATGTTGAGCCGATGGCGGCATTGTAAAACAGAGAAACCGTTATGGCATTGTGAATTCCTTGTTCGAAGTTTCTGTTATACGCTACTGTTGTAAACGCCCGGCATAAGAATTTCAGTCTGACGGCATCTCCCTATACCGTCGAGCGTTTGACTAGGATATTGACTGGCTATTTTGTTGTACACCTGAATATCCCTGTTTGCAGTTTGCGAGCATGTTAATAGCTGATTTGATGGTACTGCCTAATAATGTATGTGTTTTTCCTTCCTTCCACTGGCTTCAAGTTCATTCGGCCCTGTGGACACTTTTCGCTCTGTTAAATGTTCATTCTCCGCCGCACTTTTTTTGGCGGAAGCACTATTACAACAACAACAAAGATTGCTTCTCGTGACGTTTGTGCTGATATTCTTCTCAAGAATGCCACGGGTCTATTTTAGTATGGGCATTGAATATAACCCATTGTATAGATATCCGTGGAGCATCCCAAGCGAGGTCTCCACGGAGTTGTTTCTCACTTGACTCGGGCGCACCTTTCCATTACTATATGCCTCCCTCGTTAGGCTCATTAGCGAATTTAAAGATTAATAGATCTTCCATAGAATGGCTTATCAGTCGTAAATAATTCTTACGCTGTAATTAAGCCTGATGACTGGAAAACCCATTATTAACAATTAATGTATAATGGTCTCCGTGGCTTGAAGTAACAAGTCAATGAAGCAATCCATTAGCAGCTATTCTATCAAACTAACAGTTTCTCCTTGACATGGATTCTAGAGGTTGTCTTTATGAATAGGGAATATTTCTGAGTAGGGTTGTGGTACCTTCTGGGGAAAGTTTAGAGACAAATTTACAAAATGTCGTTAGAAAATCGATTCAACGTTATTTTATCTCTCTTTGTATTTCTGTTTTTGACGATGTATGATAACATAAGTAGAAGAATCCTAGACCGTATATTGCTTCATGATAAATTGCGATCTAACGTTGATGACGTTCTATGTGCACTGCATGCATAGGGACTTCTATGATGAATATGATTTTAATGACAATTTTAAAACTAAACTGAACATTACCAGATTTTATTGTTCACATAGATTAATGCTTTCTAGAGAGAGTCTTTTGTCAATTTGGCTATTACACGGTTGTCCGATTCAAACATCGCTAAACAACATTTTCCTATGTTCCATAGATCAAATACATGTTTGGTCGTTTTTAATGAATGGTGTTTATATTGCCTTTTGGTCGTTTTTGATGAAAGGTATTTGTTTGGCATTTTAGTTAGTTTGTGATGAATTGTATTTATATTCCATTTTGTATTGATTTTGATGAATTAAGTTGGATCATTTTTGACGATTGCTATTTTTACTTCCTTTTGGGTTGTTTTTGATGAATTGTATTTATATTGTATGTCGGTTCTGTGAGAAGAATAACATTTATTCATTTAAATTGCATGTTGGGACTGTTTTGGTGAAAGACATTTAAATTGCATGTTTGGTCACTTTTGATGAATGACATTCAAGTTGCATGTTGGGTACGGCTTAAATGTGGAGCCTTGATCCTTCTTACAAACAGAATTCATGCACCCATCTTAGTTTTAACTGGAATTGAACGCCATTGAAATATCAGTCTTTTGAAGTTAAACAAAAATGTACCCTTTGTGGTTCAGGGCACTTCTTCTCCATTATGCAGATCAACTAATATTTACCTTTTATGAAAGTAAGTGTTCTCAACCCACCCGGAACTAGCGGAATCCTTTTAACTATAGATTTGAGAAGGTTTTTTTTTATCCATGAATGGCTTATCTTTCCACTTATTTTATTCATACTTAAATCCAAATAAATTAAGTGTTATTGATTTGTATTGGATAAACTGAATGCATTTCAGAACAAACAGTTCACAACAGATGTTAAAAATGTATGTGTGCTAGTTGGCATAACTTGGCAACTAAAACACTTTCACAATAGGTCAACGAGTGCAAAATGTATACATAGATTCCGGTATTCCAGAAAAAAGTGACAATTAATAGCACATGTACTAATGCTTGCCTATCGATATTCAAACTTTGCGGTCCAAGTCAGAGAGTTGCTTTAGTACTAGTTGGCTATAAAAGTTGTAAAATTTAAAATAAATTGCAAGCTTCATTAAACTAAAAGTGTAAAGCAATAAATAAATTCACGTGTGACCAATATTTGGACAGCTGTATTCTAGACATGTCTTTTTTTTTAAATTTCAACGATCGTTCATCGACGCTGAATTGAAACTGAACCTACCCCGTTTCCTTCTTCTCCCCTTTGAGGAACGCTTTGCTATGTGACTTTTTAGTCTAACCCCCTTAACAAAAATCGTGATTCCTCTAGGTTATGTCTATACAATTCATTGCTGGTTATATTTGGTAGTACATAGTACCTTTGCTATTTTTAGTCCTAACGTTAAGGAATAAAACTAGAGAAACAACAATTTGACCAGTGTTAATACACCATCCCCACAAGGTTGAGACGTACATGTGGAGCTATTGATTAGGTCGTGTCTATTTTGGATCGAGCAATGGGTTTCTATGGTTCCACTCATTAACGAACTAAATCGAAACATTATTGTAAACGAAGGACAATGTTAAACAGAAATATGGCCAACATAACATGCGCTTATATTTTGTTTCTTTGTGCACCTTAATTTAATATACGTCGGCCATAGTCCATGTATATACGTGCTCGTGAAGAGATGTTCCAATTCGGTTGACACGGGATCTGTTTTGACCGCACCCTTTCAGGCTATTGATTATACGAGCTACACCCGAGAAAGCGCCCACTAAATGTCTCTTGTGTCTAGTACACATCGCCCTGAACGATTTGTCACTTTAATCTGATATTAAAAACTCGCAAATATTAATAACTCTTGGTTCGAACAGCAAACTCTATGACTAGAAAATTGATTTGGTATTGTTTTCAACACGCAATCTGCGAAAATAAATCACATTTTGTTTTTAACGCGCGGAGTTATCCATACGGGACACTTGATAAGTTTAGTCAATCAGCCCACTTAACATAATATTTTTGTGAATTAGATTAAATTTGTAATTATTAATCAAGCTTTACTAGAATTACCCAAATAACAAGGTGAAAAACTGAGAGGTTAGTTTTCGTTTCATGGCGACATTTTCGGATGTATTAGACTGTACGTTACGTGAGAAACAACTCTAAAATAGAGAATCAAATCATTCTCCATACCGTCAAGTCTTTGGCTCTAATGTATTGACTGGCCATCTTGTTGTTTACTTTTGTTGTTCTGCCTTTTATATACTTCAAATTGAATCGAAACTGTGACAACTTTGTTCTCTGTTTAATTTTGAATAAGTTGGTACTAAAACTTAAGCCAATCATTCGCCAGCGCACTTTTTGCGGAAACAGTACTAAAGCATGGCTTGGCATTATATTAGTGTTGTCATTTTTCTCAATACCGCGCTTATTTTAGTATGGTGAGAAATATCTGTGTCCATAACAAAATAGACTTGCACCTTTCTCCAGATTGGGAAGAATACTAGCACTAATGTTGTTGTTCTAGTAATGTTTCCGCAAAAGAAGTGCGCTTGCGAATAAATCGTCTCAATGCTACTACCAAATTACTTAGAATTTAACAGAGAAAAAAAGCCATTATACGACCGAATCAATCTGAAGTTTGTAAAAGGGAGAAAAAATAGATAGAATCGTGAAGCTGTGCCATCCAATCCCATGTTAACTGACTCGCTACAAAAAGCAAAGAGGGGTAACTCTTTCTAGTTGAACAACACGATGGCCAGTCAATACATTAGAGTCAAAGACTCGACGATAGGAGACTGATTTGATTCTATATTTTAGAATGGTCTGTGTCCTTACTTGCAACCGGAAATGACAAGTCACGAGAAGAAATTCAAGCTGAGCCCAATAGCGATGGGATATAACAAATTTCACCAGAACAAACGTAACAAACTGTAACATTATTCACCAAGTATGCTCTAATTTCCTGTCATAACTTCCGAAATATATTCTGCTACGCTCTTACTTTGTGAAATTCACGATGAAGAATTGGTGGTCACGATTGTAATTTACCATACGTATGAGGACTGTCTACTACTTCCAGGCTGCACCTTTTAAAGGGCACCTATGTGACCTTGAGGTCAATTTTACGCCGATGTTTCATTTTAGGTCATGTTGCCTTTACAGGCAGAAGGCACGTAATACACCTGGAGTAAAGCGTTCACATTCTAAAATAGAGAATCAAATCAGCCTCTTACCGTGGAGTCTTCGACTCTAAGGTATTGACTGGCCATCTTGTTGTTCGCCTCGAAAGAGTTATCCCTCTTTGTTCTTTGTAGCGAGTAAGTTAACATGTGATTGGATGGTACTGCTGCACGATTGTATCTACTTTTTTCTCCCTTTTACAGACTTCAGATTGATTCGGCCCTATAACAACTTTTGTTCTCTGTTTAATTTTAAGTAATTTGGTAGTACTTTTTGCGGAAACATTACTACAACAACAACAAGGATGGCCTGTCATTACATTAGTGCTAGTATTCTTCTAAATCTGGAGAAAGGTGCGAGTCTATTTTAGTATGGAACGTTCAGTGTGACATTTTGTTTTTCCTTAGCATCTAACATTTATAAATATATCTACTTTAAAATTCTGTAAAATTGTAAAATATGGAATTGGCACTTCCCAACATATAAGTGAAACGCTAAAAGTGGAAATTAAAGCGACCCCAACTTTACTGAAATGAAAGTCAGCTTAACGAAATATTTGATTGTTTGTATGTATAAAAAACATGTCATCTTGCCACATGCAATAGCACACACACTTTTTACTGATTGGCACCTTTCCAATGTTCTGCCTATTTATAGTGTCGCCGATGACGCAATTGAACTCCTAAACGGCATTGTTGGCAGACATTTATAACGGTGGTGTCTTAAATGTTTATTTATAACTTTATTCAAAACATGTGAAGAAAAGGTCGTCAAAATGCGAAACAGTTTTTTATGTAAAAAAAAACACCTTGGGAATATTCCTTAGCTTTAAAGGACAGTTACATTTTTTTTATTCCTTATCGCTTCTCGTGTAAATCTATGAAATGTTCACTTATGTTTTTACACATGAATATTTGGTAACATGTTCAAAGATTCCTTCACAGTATCTGTGTAATATATGCAGGTCTTTTAGAAGACAGCCATATTTTCTTGTTAAGTTGCAGGTTGTTGGATTGAAGTTTCCTGTGCCCTGGTGCTCTCTTAGCTAAGGGGAGGCAGGAAGCTGATTTGTTTGTAGTGTCGTGAAGTTTTAAGGTTTTGGGTTTTCTCTCTGTTTCATCCTTTAAATATATTGTGTTGTCTTGTTTATTACCAGTATCGACGAGGTTTGTTTCATTCGGCACTGGAAGGACACGTCATCACGCGAGTGAAATAACACAAAGTACGGCGTAAAATCTCAAACAAATAAACAAATCTTGTTAAAGCTTGTTTTTGGTTGTTTTTTTCTTGCCATTCGAAACAATTTTGATTTATATAATTTTGATTGATATATGTGAGAAAAGGAACTCGAATACCGGTTCACTACGTTGTTATATCGGCCTGCGTTACTTTATTTATATATTTAAAAAAGATTCAATAAAGTTAGTGGTGAATGAAATGTGTCTACCATGTACCGGTTTATAAAACCTTTAGAAATTGGGCACTGAGTAAGCACGGAACAAATACTCAAGGATTTTAGCGTGGGTGATATTAAGCTCGTCAAACATTAAAGTGGTAAACAGAATGCCTGTCGCTTCCACGTGTATTCAGAGATCAGTTCAATCCCTGCATAGATATAGTTCATGTATGAGAAGTTCTTTTTGGTGGTATCGGGCCAGTTGAGTACATAAGTTAAAAAAAAATGTTTATACACACACATTGTATATATGTACTCGTGCAATGTTTCTGTCTGTTATGGAAGCCTGTTCAATACATATCTCTCCAAAGAAACATCACCGATTTGGTTATGGTATTCGACCTTGTCCGTTTGGCTTGCATTTTCTATATATTTGGTGAAAAATCATGGTCTACTAAGCGAATGGAATTGACATGACATCGAGCTACAGAGCCTTAGTCTCTACTTAGCGAATGTAAGTGACATGATATCGAGCTACAGAGCCTTAGTCTCTGCTAAGCGAATAGAAGCGACATGATATCGAGGTACAGAGCCTTAGTCTCTGCTAAGCGAATAGAAGTGACATGATATCGAGCTACAGCCTTAGTCTCTACTAAGCGAATGTAAGTGACATGATATTGAGCTACAGAGCCTTAGTCTCTACTAAGCGAATGGAAGTGACATGACATCGAGCTAGAGAGCCTTAGTTTTACTTAGTGGAGACATGGCATTTGACTGCCATCTTTATATTCAAATGATACTACTCTTGTATATGCTCATACGGTGATAATCTTATATGTGTCTTCGTCCAATATTTACCTGTCTTTAACCTGCCTTGAAAAGCAGCCTCAGAATTTAAACTTCTCAGTTACTGTTTTTTTTTCTCTCACATTCATTTCTACAATTCTTTCACATTATCAAATAATCAGTGCACAAGTAGCTTATTCGAAACAAATGTGAACTTGAAAGAACTCAATTTCGCCATGAGAATACAGTGCCAATTTAAAAAAAAACAGTTTAATCGTTATAAATAATATTATATCGTGCATATAGGAGAGAACTAGAAGTCTGTCTTTTAATGTGAACTCAATTTTCGATGCTTTGCCTTTTTTGGTTGAAACTGTTGACGGCATGGTTGAAAACTGGTGAACATTTCTATATGAATGTATAGAAAGAACTTTTGCTTTCCTCCAGCGGGATTCAAACCAGAACTCTGGATTGTAGGCCCAGCACTCTAACCAACTGAGTAACTAACAGACGCTCACGGCAGGACCATGAATTTTCTTCAAAGCTGCGAATTTATATCTATATATCCAGTATGACACAAATATATACATCCAGTCCAGGCATGCACATCTTTGTTTCTTTAACCAAATATATGGGATATCTCACGCATTTGTGACTAAGAATATTTTGCTTGAAAACACCATAGCATGGTCGAGCTCTAACGCCCAAAAAATATAATTCTAGTCACGTTCCGAAAGGGCTTTTTCTTTTCTTAATCTCTGTCTCTAGACAATGTGAACACAAAAACGAAAAGTTCGTTCCAGCGATAAATCATAATCCTCTTGAGCATGGAGCATTTTAATCCACGAATTTTCCCAAGTCCTTTGGTGTAAAACATGAATAATCATTTATCAAACTTTCGGCAATACGTGTGCATTGTATAGAGAAACTAGATCATATGTTGTGTATACCACACTATGAATGGCGCCGTGTTAACCCAGAATGAAACTAACACTTGTCACGCTTAGTCAGTGTTAAAGAAATAAACTTATTTATTCGTTGTAATTATTTTCTGACACCTTATAATAAAGGTGACAAATTTTACCCTTTAGTATAGTAATAAAGTTTGAGTTTAACCAGAACATACAGGTCAGCTATTCAGAAAAATAACAATGTGGAACATGGTCTGTTGATATTTTTTGTTTGTTTTTTTTTTTGGTGCAAATATATGTTGTGCTTAAAGTTAAATCCTCACAAAGACACTTTGGAATCTGCTTGGCTTAAAATCCAAACGACGATATAAACTTAATATTTATCGCATGTTCTCAGTCTAGCTTGGTTCTGTTTCATGATTGGTTCTTATTTCGCTTAAATAAGGGCGTCTCAGCCGTATGCGTACAGGAAACTACCCTCAGCGCCTCTTGCAATAACAAGACAACACAGACCATTCTCCTTGACGCAGTCCTGGGCGCGAAGAAAAATGGGCTACCAGATCTCCTTAGCTCAGTATAAACCAGGTCACGGGAAGCTCCCGGTCAACAAACGCGCACCAATGGATCCGCTGTTATGATTTTGTTCAATATAGGCCGTACGAAGACAACAAATTGTACATTTAACCGGCAAATTTAGTTGATACATATTACTGACAGCTTTTGTGTGAAATATTCAAATTGTATTTATACATTTAACCGGCAACTTTAGTTGATACATATAACTGACAATTTTTGTGTGAAATATTCAGTGCTACTAAGCATTGATTGGTCGGGTTACGAAGCCTTCCATGGCATTGAACTCTATAAACGTATATTGTTAGAATTTAGGGATCTACTTCTTAAACCGTGGGCATCAAAGAAGTCGATAATATCTCTCATATACGCCGAAGTATCGAATGTTGTGATTTTTATCTGTTCCATTCACAACTATCGCACCTTAGTGTCAAATGTCTCTCTTTTCAACTTGATCCAATTTCCGCTATTCTCCCGTGTGGATTCAAGCACGAACGTTAACAGGTCACAGCTTGATCTTAAGGGTTCATCGTTGAAAACAGGCTATGACCAATAACGAATAAACAATTTCATATTGACACCAGTACGAAGATTTGTCCTTGGTAATATTCTCGAAATAATGCACATCGTGCATCTACTATTAACTACTTAAACGGAAACATTTTAATTAAAGTCACATACGCTCCTAACAATTAGGTATTTGATGCCGTCAAAGATTCACACCAGTTATATATATTTTTTTTCAAGCAGTTAAAGTTAAAGGCTTTCCATTAAATCCAACCTATAGATTTGTAGGTGAAGTTTAAAAAACCTGAATACTAAAAATTATGCCAGATTATTTAAATTAGCTCGTGTAAATTTGCTGTCACATCTGGGTCAGGCTTTGAGGTAGTTTCAGTCGAAGTTAATAGTTATTAGCCACGCCCATTTCAAGATTCAAAAGGCTGACTTCTTACATACATACGGTCCTTCACCGTGGTGGGTCAAATACTTTTTTTGTGAAGAAAAATGGCTAACACTTTACGATGAATTCGAATTATAGCATTCGAATTATCTCCTTGCTCAATTGGATATTTCTTATTTCAACATGACAGTATTACTTAATTAACACACTTCAAAACTGGTGAAAATTGAAGCAATCAGAATTTGTTGAAACCCCAGTGTTCGGTGTGTAAGTGACTTTAAAGTAACACAAGTAACTTTCATAAATTGAATGACTGTGGGTGTGTACTTGTTATCCTTGTATTAAACAACCCGCACCGTGTTTTAGTTGGTTAAGCGTGGGACCGCTGAGTTCCATTCTCTGTAGCCGTTATCGATTTAAATTGCCGTGTCAATCTTAGGTATATCAGGGAAGTTTTCGGGCGGTGGTCGCGGAAAGTCTATTCCCGGCTTTTCACCATACCTTAGCATCACGAAGTCCCCATGTAATTGGAGTACCCTACATGTACGGCGTTAAACACCAATCAAGTAAATAAATTGTAATGAAGCAACAAGGAACAAATATCGGTAAATTTAGCGTTCTTTATTCAAGCCGCAAACCTTGTTCTTGCCTAAAATTTACCATTTTTGCGGTACTGTCCATTAACCTCGTCACAGAAATAGAAACTAGCTGTATTCTGTGACAAACAATCATTAGTCGTTACTGAGCTTTTTCTAACGTTATATTGGGGCAACTTCCCTTTTGTTCTTATATGATAAAAATTACAATAACGAATATATCAAAACTATCCCGAGGTGCATATTGTAATATTTTTAAACACGTTGAATTATTTTTCGATTAAACGGACCGTTGAATAACTAATAATAGAAGAGTTAAATGGTTGCATGGCCATTTGTTGTATCGTATCGTGTAACCAATCTTTGTCAACACCCGGACGTGTTAATGCATGTAATGGCATGTGTCATCTATTCGTTTTTGTGATCTCATTTACCGTTCCCATTATATAGATTGCGTGGGCTAGCTAATACGAGCCAATTGTAACATTATATAGCAATTATAGGATACCGTCCAACATGGTATCAAATTATAACTGTATAATTTAACAGTTCTGAATAGTACCTCACAACAGGCTCTCTCAGAAACTCTATGAACGATGACAGAATTAAATGGCCAGTTCTGCAAATCTACATGCTTGTTTTATTGGGGTGGGAGGAGGGAGAGGAGTATAGCAGCAAGTAAAACTATTTTCGCGAATATGAATGGAGTCTAAGAATCGATCTTAGGTAGGCCTATATAAGGAAAGTTTTATGCTGGCTGCGGAGATTGCGGTGTAGTTTTTAAAGGTTTCTCCCGGCTCACCACCCTTCACAAGCACAGCGAAGTCGCCATCAAGTGAAATACCATAGAGTACGACGTAGAACACCAATCAAATAAATGCATCAAGGAATAAGGTCAGCGAATTTACTGTCTTGGCGCACCGTGGATTTTGTCATATTATAATTTCAATAAAGTTTGGTGAAATACTTGGAATGTGCTAAGTGCGATCAGCCTTATACTTGTAGTTATATACAGTACGTGATTACTTTTGTTATCTTTGACGGTTTATTACGATTAATTTAAATACTAAAATTACTCCCCCAATGACAATCGGCATAGTGCTGAACTGGAAGGATATTTTGATCCCTGTTTATTAGTTAATATTTACATCGTTTTGTTTATATGCGTTTTTAATTTGACCAATGGCACATTAAATGATTAGTCTAGGTGACTGTCATTTGCTGCTGGCTATTCGGTGCCTAGCAACTTCTCTAAAATGAAAATTATTTCATTTTATTATGACAAATTTCATCTTTTCGTTTCCATAGGTTTCCGTTTAGTTCAGTGATTAGACGAGTATATGACATGTGAGTGACATATTTGTGGGTGTCATTTGAATGCCAGTGGCCATTTTTGTTTAAATCTGGTCAAAGTTATTACCTTATAGCCCCAAGTGACAGGGTATAATATCATGCCTGTCATGCAACTTGTATCTTTTTTTCCGTAGACATAATCGAAGTGAAAGCGATATTCAATTACGTGGAATGCCGTTTGTTTTATACTTGATTTTGTATGTAAAACAAATTAATTTGACAACGAATTAAAATTCTTGTATTTCTTTAAACTTTGTGTTATTTAAGAAGCGTAATTTTGATCACAGCCTCTTTGTAACTGAAACGCAATTTTAAGGAATTTTTGTTGTTGTAAAATATAGAAGCATTTGATAAATACATTTATGATTTTAAATAATTAGTAGCATGTTTGTCAAGTGTATGAACTCAAATAGATAAGCAGTGTCAATGGCTAGTTTTCTGAATCTTATTATGACACCAAAGTCATGAAACGTGGATATTCAGCGTGCATATCTCTTATCTTTATATCCGATTTGGTAATGTTTTTTCCTTCGAGTTGCACGGTGGTTCAGTGTGATTATCCTGTGCCTTGTTGCTCTAGATCTACGAGGCATCAGAAAGCCGAATCGTTCGTGGTTCCCTCTTTTGTTTTGTTTATGTCCTGTACATGTCCTGCTGCCTTTTCTTTTTTTTCAGTGTTGATGATTGTGGTTTCCTTCACCCGTTCGGTCTGACTCTCTATCATATGGGTGGAATAACCATTTGCACGGGGTAAACCAAAATCAAACATGAGATGGTGGAGCTAAATATATGCTTTTTTATTTCATTACTTATAACAACCATTAAATATCTCAAATATTGGCTTCATTTGTCGCTGATAGGATTTGTGTTAAGGTCAAAACCCAAAATATTGATGTACCAATATCACGATCTTTCATAGACTCTATTTAATTTATTACCCTGAATTGAAGATTATAAACTCGGGTCAAAGTTTTCTTGCGCGCCATTTTACTTCATACTGCTCCCATTGATTTAAAATTTGCTTTGAGACTTTTCTGTTCCCGCTATATAGCTCTTTTGATTTGTTTTGTTCTCTTTTTTTAATTTATCGTTAATGAATTTGAAATTTGAAATTTGATTTTTTTTTTGTAAACCTCTTGGGTGTCGTTATAGTTTCTAATGGGTTAGAAGCTTGTACAAGCTCTATTGTTGTGTACGTAGGCAACACACATGCGTTAATGGATACTTTGTTGTCGGGCATTCAAGTTCATTGTCGGGACGGTATATTGTATTATTAAAGCGAACAATCCTCTTCCAGCGAGATTAGGACGTTAGCTATGAGATTAATTATGGCATTGACAAATCTTCGTATTTTATTATTAAACTGGAGTTGTCATTAACAAGTCTCTTTAACAAAAGAACACGACTTTGTAGATCAATTTGATTTGCTTTGGTATATCGTATATATCTATGCCCAACACGGCTTGGTTTATTCGTTATCCGAACACAATACAATACAGTAAAATGACAATTGATTGGTACGTATGTGTCTAGCATAAAACGTTCATGTTTTTACAAGGATAAGTCGTTTGTCAATGTGATTGGAAACACAACGAGCATAATCCCTAGATGGATGGACAGAAGAGTTTAAAATCGGGTTTTTTTTAATGTATTTCTTGACAGGCCATTTTCGCCATGCAGCACAGCGTTGTTCAAAGCCTTAATTGAAACTTTTGTATCTACCTTTAGATATTTTATCTTTATAAAATCGTTCCAATGTGTTTTGGTTAAGATGACATTTATTCAATTTATATAAAGAAAGATAACTCAACTAAGTCAGTTCTAAGTTTTAATAATTGTTTGTGTGATAACACACCCTTAGATAGAACGTATTCTAGTTGACAAAATTGTTCAGGCTTAGACGAATGCGGAAGTCGAACCCACGACTCTCAGCTTTTAACCTTTTAACCGTGTTTAAACGTGTGTAAATATATGAAGAGATCATGCTTCTTAGCGACACGAGATACTTTTTTTGTATTCAAAGCACTGAAATAGGAAAATAAACGCCACTTTATCATAGGCCTACACACTAACACTAGAGAAAAACACATTTTACGCAACAAAATATTTATTCTTTCATTGATAAGAAGTACATCTGTAATATAAACAAAATCTGTTTGTTTGATTAATTGATTGGTGTTTTACGCCGTACTGAGGGTTATTTCACTCAAATGACGACGTGCCAAAACCATCCACAATGGCACAGGAAACACCATACATTTACATGGAACAAATCTCGTGGAATCTCTTACATCTCAAGACGTGACTTACTTAATTTATTAATCAACCAAATACCACAGTACGTCAGCTTTGATACGGTTTTCCGTTCCTCAACTCTTACAATTAGACGTTACAACTGACTTATTTACGCTATATATATGAATCCATATTCCATTGCACTTTATTCATCAACCAACTCCATAGCGATTAACTTCGTACGTCTAAGGTAACATATTTAGTAACGCGAACGGTGACAAAAATCGAGCGAGGACTGTGAACAAAAAATATTCTCCCGAGGCCCGATGCTAACGGGCATTTTATCATTTGAGAAGGAATAAATTACACTGTATATACGTCGTAAGCTACGCATATAATGAAAAGTTATTCCACCAAACTGATATATAGATTTTTTCAGAGAATGCTAATTGCTTTCTATGGTATCAGTTAAATTATTTACATCTTTGATAACCTGATAAAAAAGATACACTGTCAGTGTGTGATGAGGCCTAACAAAGGTCCGGTCAAACGTTTTAGAAATGATATACCACAGATGGAACGACAACTAGTATGGATAGTACAGCTGGCATGTTTTTCTAAACGGGGCAAGGTATCTTTAAACAAAATCGAAATATAAACTGACCCAGGTTAGCTGAATACTTATTCATTTCAAGTATAAAGTGTTCATATATGCACCAAGTATAAAGTGCCCATATATGCACCAACAATATAGTGTTCATATATGCACCGATTATAAAGTGTTTATATGTGCTCCGAGTACAAAGTGTTCATCTATGCACCGATTATAAAGTGTTCCTATATGCACCGAGTATAAAGTGTTTATATATGCACCTTGTATAAAGTGTTCATATATATACACCGAGTATAAAGTGTTCATATATGCACCGAGTATAAAGTGTTCATATATGCACCAAGAGTAAAGTGTCCATATATGCGCCAGGAATAAAGTGTTCATATATGCACCGATTATAAAGTGTTTATATGTGCTCCGAGTACAAAGTGTTCATCTATGCACCGATTATAAAGTGTTCCTATATGCACCGAGTATAAAGTGTT
>JAVFBZ010163242.1:2420-17437 GCA_032466195.1 Katharina tunicata
CAGCTCAGTAGACGTATCACTCCACACTGTCAGCTGATGCAGCTCAGTAGACGTATCACTCCACACTGTCAGCTGATGTACAGCTCAGTAGACGTATCACTCCATAATGTCAGTTGATACAGCTCAGTAGACGTATCACTCCACACTGTCAGCTGATGCAGCTCAGTAGACGTATCACTCCACACTGTCAGCTGATATACAGCTCAGTAGACGTATCACTCCATAATGTCAGCTGATACAGCTCAGTTGACGTATCACTCATAATTTCCTCTGATACAGCTCAGTAAATGTATCACTCCATAATGTCATCTTATACAGCTCAGTAGACGTATCACTCATAATTCCCCTGATACAGGTCAGTAAACGTATCACTCCATAATGTCATCTGATACATCTCAGTAGACGTGTCACTCCACACTGTCCCCTGATACAGCTCAGTAGACGTATCACTCCACACTGTGAGCTGATACAGCTCAGTAGACGTATCACTCATAATGTCCGCTGATGCAGCTCAGTAAACGTATCACTCCATAATGTCCGCTGATACAGCTCAGTTAACGTATAACTCCACATTGTCCCCTGGTACATCTCAGTAAACGTATCACTCCACACTGTCCCCTGATACAGCTCAGTAAACGTATGACTCCATAATGTCAGCTAACTGATAACCGTCAGTAAACGTATAATGTCAGGCAGGTGGTTGGGTGTGATCCTGTGGCCTGGAGCTTCCTAAGGGATACTAGAAAGCCGATTTGTTGTGGTGTCGCGTTTTCGTCATGAAAATGTACTGTCGCGTTTTATGCGTTGCCAGCGTCGTTTAATGTGTTTTCTTTCACCGATTGGGCTGAAACGCCGTCATGAGAGTGAAAAAATCTTAAGAACAACTGTATCAATCAATCACTCAATCAATAATGTCAGCAAACTGATACAGTTCAGTAAATGTAAATACTCCATAATGTCAAGCAGGTGGTTGGTTGGGTGGGAGCCTCCTGATGCTTTGGAGCTCTCTGAAATACCGATTTAAAAGTATTAAAATGTATCCTGTGTATGTATTATTAACGTATGACTTCTTATGTCTGCTTCTTTATATTGATCAGGAATTTGACCCCAAAACATTTCCATAGAAAAAATAATTCCATATAACACTAGTTATGCCTTACGTCTCGACTGATATTGCCTAACGTCTCGACTGATATTGCCTAACGTCTCGACTGATATTGCCTAACGTCTCGAATGATATTGCCTAACAGCACGTTTCGACTGATATTGCCTGACGTCTCGACTGATATTGTCTAACGTCTCGACTAATATTGCCTAACTTCTCGACTGATATTGCCTAACGTCTCGACTAATATTGCCTAACAGCACGTTTCGACTGATATTGCCTAATGTCTCGACTTATACTGCCTAACTTCTCGACTGATATTGTCTAACGTCTCGACTAATATTGCCTAACAGCACGTTTCGACTGATATTGCCTACGTCTCGACTGATATTGTCTAACGTCTTGACTGATATTGCCTAACGTCTCGAATGATATTGCCTTACGTCTCGAATGATATTGCCTAACGTCTCGAATGATATTGCCTAACGTCTAGTCTGATATTGCCTAACAGCACGTTTCGACTGATATTGCCTGACGTCTCGACTGATATTGTCTAACGTCTCGACTAATATTGCCTAACTTCTCAACTGATATTGCCTAACGTCTCGAATGATATTGCCTAACAGCACGTTTCGACTGATATTGCCGACTTCTCGACTGATATTTCCTAACAGCACGTTTCGACTGATATTGCCTGACGTCTCGACTGATATTGTCTTACGTCCCGACTAATATTGCCTAACTTCTCGACTGATATTGCCTAACGTTTAGTCTGATATTGCCTAACAGCACGTTTCGACTAATATTGCCTGACGTTTCGACTGATATTGCTTGACTCCTCGACTTATATTGCCTAACGTCTCGAATGGTATTGCCTGACGTCTCGACTGATATTGTCTAACGTCTAGTCTGATATTGCCTAACGTCTCGACTGATATTGCCTAACGTCTCGAATGATATTGCCTGATGTCTCGACTGATATTGCCTAACGTCTCGAATGATATTGCCTAACGTCTCTAAAGATATAGCCTAACATCTCGACTGATATTGCCTAACGTCTAGTCTGATATTGCCTAACTTCTCTACTGATATTGCCTAACGTCTAGTCTGATATTGCCTAACAGCACGTTTCGACTGATATTGCTTGACGTCTCGACTGATATTGTCTAACGTCTCGACTGATATTGCCTAACTTCTCGACTGATATTGCCGAACGTTTCGACTGATATTGCGTAACTTCTTGAAGGATGCTACCAAATTGAACATGTAAATACAAGGTACACTTCGACAAACGTCATAACTATTGTATTACGCCAAGAGCCAATACGTTTGTAAATATCACGAAAAAATATGCACCGTCCAGTCTTTTTGACGTACTTGTCTTTTGCTGTATAATGACGTAGTGCGAATGACCGACTTGTGTCGTGTGTACCACGTCACACAATTTGCATAAGATGCGCCGATTGGAACGTGCATTTATATTCTTTACGTTCTTCTTTGTTACGTAATTGGTAAATTGCAAGGAACATTTATTGATTACGTTATTCTATGTGACGTAATTGGTAAATTGCAAGGAACATTTATTGATTACGTTATTCTATGTGACGTAATTGGTCAATTGCAAGGAACATTTATTGTTTACGTTATTCTATGTGACGTAAGGAGCACTTTATCAAGTAAGTATCAACCTGATGCGATATATTATGGGGTAGCAATTTACCAATCGGGTTGCAAACAAAATACTCTGACGGGTTCTAGTAGTTTATAACAGGACAACGTGATGGTTTGAACGGTTGTACTATAGAAAACATATCATATAACAAAAGAGGCGCTTCAGAAAACACATAGACCATTAAGTGCATATACGCCAATACTTCTTTTCAAAATTGAGGAATTTGGTGAAAAGGGGCATTATGTCTAAATGCTTTACTCCATTAACTAAAGAATGTTAGCTGATTGTAGAGCATGGAGAGGTTGTTTCTGATCAGGACGAGCCTTATCATGTTTTCTTTGTGGTGTCATTTTACAGCTATCTTCTTTGTCTTTCCTCTAAGGTAATGTAAGTAAATAAAGGGATTCTAACTGAATGAATACACACGAGGATGAATAACGGTACATGTCAGGTCTATCCAACAGGCTATTCTATCCGGCAAATTATATACCCAAACCTCTGGAGCGAAACTGGCCTCATAAATAAATAAAAATAACACAACAACAGTCTTAGATAAAATAAGTCATATAAGTGCCCCCCACCCCCCAGAAGAATAAAGCGCTTGTTCTTAATTTTTGAGTACGTATGTCGGGAATTTACATTTTAACTGATTTCATGGGGATATTGTTCCGTTTTAGTTATGCCAAGCAACTATATTAAACAGGAAAAACTTGTTACAAAAACTCCGTATTTCACTTTGTACTGTAAAGAACAATAAAGCGTCCATTTGCACCATGCAGGGAGTCTTAAACTTGGGAGTCTTAAACTCCCTGATTTGCACTTATCAGATATAGGACTGTATTACGTTCAGACAAGCCATGGGTAATTTTACTGTAACTGTATAAAAACATTAAGATGGGATTGTGTAGAGTCATAAATACACCCCTTCATAATCGTATTCAGAACCAAATCATGGTGTCGTGAAATTAATATACACATGCGAGGAGTATGTTAAATCTCCATAATGTTGTCAAGATGTCATCGACGCTGAAGAACGTGGTATTTAAAGGTTAAATGTGTAACGGCCATCATTACAGCTTCGTATCTGCCCAGGAATAAATCATACGGGTTTATCTTGAAAATAATGAACGTGTTATATGTCCAGTCGTTCAGACAATGTGTTGTTATGGTAATTAAATGTATACAGTGGTCAGATTATGGCATTTATTAGTGTCCGATCAGGTTCACCCATCCTAGATAACCATATGGTATTTAATCGCCATTTATAATCTTATGGCTGTTAGTATTAATATACACATGCTCAAAAGTTATCCAGTCTGAAATTTGTGTCTAAACTCTAGTTTGTGCGTTATCGGATAATCTAAAAGAGCACCGCTATTTATATACAAGTTCTGAACATGATTTCATTTTGGAAGAAAAGTCAGTTTAATCAAATGTCATCCCATCCCATATGTTCCCAACATCGGCAGTCAATAACAGCCACAATAGTGTTATTAACCTTTAAAATGTGGCTCCTTTATTAAGTCAGAGTGGTACATGCTAGTTTATTTTTGCAGTATAGCTGTTTTATTGGTGACTGGAACCACCATTTACCAAAGCAACATGATGTGAAATCTTACCTCAGACGTCTCTGGCGTAACTGGCTCGACATGTGTCAATATGATTGAGTGGTAAATAAACTAGTGATAGGACCACTTAACATGTAGGCCTAACGTGATTTAAACAAGAGAATTTTGCGCCGCCTGTCGTTGATTGGTAAGAAATATCATCGATTTAATTTATTTTATTGCCTGACTTTATTACACCGGTATAATCATAGTGATTCTCAGTGTGTTAGTTTCGCGTCATCGTGACCTTGGACAGCTAATACGAATATAGGTGATCCTGTTCGCGATCAGCGTGTGTTTTTAAAGGTAGCATGGTAGGCATGATATACGTTATTAGTACAATCAGACTAAATTCAACGGTAAAATGTCTGATCGACTACTGCTGTGACATAATTCAGCATTCTGACCTTATCGTTAATGCTGGTTGAGATAGGCCTACAAGTTAAGACATTGTTACATAAATATTCACTGCCTCCGCTTATATACTATATATATTTTTGTATAAATGTATATATATATGTATTAAGGAAGATATGTCCATGTACTTATCGCTTCATCCTCTCGATTTTTGTCTGTCTAATACTTTTACTCGTGTTTCTCTTTTCGTCTATGGAAGGTCGACAAAGCGTTGATCAGCTGGAAATCTTTTGTGGTATTTAAGAAAGTTATGATATATATTTGCGTAGGCTATCTTAAAGACAAGCCGTTATTTTGATCATGGTTTTTGTGACTGACATGTATAACAGTAAACAGGTTGATAGCAATAATTCGCCTACAAGTTCTATCTTACAAGACACAATAATTGTCAAGTGTGTTTATCTTTTCGGATACGAGATGTTTTGTTATCCTTTTTTATATCGAAAATATTATTAATGAGAAATGTCTTTTCCAAACAGAGAACAAACCGAGAGATAATACTGATTCACCTACATATCTGAAGTACATTGATAAAATGTCGCAATATCTAGCTATACAGTGTACACACAAAACAGTGTGATTTTATCTCATTTTAAGTGTTTGGACCTTAACCATCAGAGCAAAGTTGAAAAGCTTTTGAGAGCAGAGACGCTGAATGACAGTCATATGTTAGTTGAAGTCACCTTTGTACTGCAAACCTATTGGTGTCGATATAGGTACACTTGTAACCTGAGAAAAGATATTGATGTATGGTGGACAATGAACAGGCAGCATCCGGGTGCGAGAAGGTCATTAGGTACAAAACCTTCGGAAAAGAAACAAAACAAAAGAAACTAGACTTTTGTAATTATTGTGATGCGGTGATCTTTACATTGCATAAGGTGAAGACCTTCCAGTGTTAATCAACATACTTGATGAGTTGACTAAACAACTCACATTTCAACAGGAAAGGTCTGATTATGTCCGTGAAAACCCTTCAGGCCAGAATCAACTAAGCTCGTAAATCTTGCGTAAATTATTTACCTGGGAAAAGTTTTGAAGCCGTGTTTATGGTTTATTTTGGCTGTATATATCTTAACTATTCATGTAGTTGTTTGGTAAATATTGGCCCTAGTTAACAAGGCGTCTAACAATCCCACCTAGACATTCAACTGATAGGACATTGTAGAGCTGAGATTACACACCTGACGCCGCTTACACTTTGATGTAACCGCTAATAAGAAATGAACAGGTAACACTTCAGGTGGATCGTGAAGGTATGTAAACACATTGTATATCAAGGATGATCCGTGTTTCTCTTTCATTGGACAAAGTAAATTTACTCACACTTTCTAATCATGCCAGTCACTAAAAGCAGTACGACATTGACACAATTTGCATAACGTAAAAATCTTAACGAGGGCTTGAGCTAATCCTGCCACGTAAAGCATTGTGTACGGGAGTGAAGCCTGGCGCCGTGGTCGTGTCATACCCGGGCGAGAAGAGCTGATTGGAGCCGGAGAATCCTATCACAGAAAACACCGTGTTATTTGACGTATCTTTGTAGGGCGGAGCTGCCCTGGATTAGAAGGAACACTATCAGCGAACGCTATATCTTCATTGCGTAAGGCTTTACATTTTCCCCCCAGAATGTTTCATTCATAAACCTACAGCTATAGAGTATACATCCAGGATGCGGCTATAATGTAACCCTAAGGCTGAAACGTATAATTGTGCTTCGTTGACTAGAAAACTGAGAAATATACAAACAAAAAAGTCACCTGGTCTTAAAAAACGCCTGTTTATACTTTAATTATAACTTTATCAATTAATTCATAAAATGTTAACTCAAATGTAAAAAATGGATGACCTACATTATTGACAATTAACAGAGTCGTCAGAAGACTTCAAATGATCGATCCCTTTCTCAGTGGATAAACTGATTATATACCTGGGCCGAAGGTACGTTTTGTAAGCTGTAAACGTCATTTTAATGATTGATTGATTGATTGATGTTTAGCTTTTAGAAATGACTTAAAGTGTAAGTCGAAAATATATTGTTATTCCATTGCTAAGCATGATATTATTAGATATAAGCTCTAAATAGTATGCTGCCCTTAACCAGAGCGCAACGCGATTCAGACACAAAACGTTACTGTATAAGTTGTCTTGGTGTAAGCTGCCAGTAAGCACATTGTTTGAGGAGAACCTAATCTGGTGTCACCGTACAGCTTTTAATTAACGTCCTCTGGAGACCAATGGCGCTGATTGTTTATCACAGGTGATTATTAATGGTGACAAGATGGTAAGAACGTGTTTGGTTGGTGTTGTGTAATAGTCGTCCCAGAACGTGTGGTCACCTTGTTGGTCAACTGGTCATCCACTTCCCTTTACTAATATTGACTTGAACTAAGAACGCTCTAAACATCTGTGGACAGTGTGTGGACACCGAACACCAACACAAAAACCTTCGAGTCCTAAGCAAACACTATATGTTCTTACACTATAACTTCCATTGACTAATTGTATGACAGATAGAGAATAGCCACAGTTAACTTGAAAAAAAAATACACACAGTAATTAAGGCATAAAAAATCGTCCCGAAACAATTTCACTGGCACGATTATATATTTATCGTTGTTATCCATACAAGCCTCCTGTCTCCTTATGTTTATTCAACTTCTAAATGACACTCAAAGAAGCAACATCTATATTCTCTCATCCTTTAATTCTGATCAAAGACTGCATTCTATGTCGGTTTATTTATGTGTTCTTTTTATGACCAAATACTCTCTGTATAGGACTAACAATTTTGTGAAGTACAACCATGAAATATTGTTAGTAAAGCTGTACGGCATCTACGCTATGAACACCCACTGGACAACATGATCATGACTTACTTTAAGGTTTTACGTAACTCGAAGGTGATTTATTATAATAATCTTAATTTAAAGAGCTATATTTGTGAGGAGATTAGTGTGTTGATTAGCGAGGTTCCACTTAGAGACAGATTATGACCAGATTTGCTATTGGATTTATGTGAGAGCTTAAAGACTAGATATATACTCACTTCTCCAAATGGGAGCTTTTAAATTTGATTATTATGTAAATTTACTTCTCGTCATCTTCTACTGAGCTACATAGAGTACCTGTCGTCTATCAGCGTAATCAGGCAGTGACGTCATCACCAGGTGTGTGAAGTGCGCAGTGACAAATGGTTTCTGTGATTGTGATTATCATGGAGATTAAAGAACGTAGCCACGTGTAACTTGAATCGCAATCGCTAATTATTTAAATTAAAATAAACATTATGAAATCCATGAATATTGGTTAATTAGACGTGTGATTCACCACTCAGCAGTGAGTTGATATCACCTACATATACCAATCAATCAAAGTCAGAGAATTAGAAAATTAATAACCAACTTCTAAATGCCTATCAAACAAGAAATTAGAAAACTGATTAGATTTTGAACTATCATTCATGTCCATTGAAGGAGAGATGATCGAGGCGTCTTACTTTTGTGAAAGAAAGAAAAGTGTATATATTCAGTTCACATGCTAATGCTTAGTGCTTAACGTAAATATATTTATTACAACAAATTTATAGATGGAGCAAAAATGACAAAAGTGATTTATAAAAAAGAATAGTGAAAATTTTAGTTTTTTTTAACGCGAAGTAACACAAGGGAGGGAGAGAACGTCGTATAAACGCAGTTTCTATGTTAAACGAACCCTGGCAGAGTGAAACATTTTACCTGCAGATAAATGAATTACAACTGAATTATAATCTTTACTTTTGCCGACTAGCTGTAAGTTAAGTCAAGAAATATACACCCTCCAATGACACAAACAGCCTGAAACAGGTATTATGACAAACGGCATGCTGAATCTGAAAGTATAGATTAAAATTATCCATTTATCACAATTACATAATAAGTTATAAGGTTAAATAAAAAAGCGAAACTACATTAAGCATTTATTTTGTACCAAATGCTCTGTTAAAGTAGTGATTTTGTGAATGAAAGTAGATAAGCCTAGACACCAAAATATATATGTCCCAGTTTCTTTGTTCTGTTAAGGTCAATATTCCCTAGTAAAACATTGACTTGTTTGGGCTAGTGCATGAGCTTTCCTTCTAACTACAGTTGAATTCTTACTAGGTCTGTAGAATTAATATCTATTAGCGCGGTAAATATACATAATTCAAGTCCCACTAAATTAAACTTCTAATCGATATATTCGAAGAATGACTATCCTTTTTACCCATTCATGGTGTTCCGATATTCTATATGACCTATTCCCCTGTTTGCTTTGCTAAACATGAACAACTAACCTATCTCTGGTTCACTTTAATAGGTAATAAACTACTTATCTAGTGGGAGGTGGATCTACATTAGGGAGTACACTTGTCCAAATAAAGTATTATTGTCCACTATCTGTACCCTCAGTGATTACTCTGTGACCAAGACTAACGGTAGCTCAGAACAGCAGCGCTGTGTTTGTACAGCTATGTTGTATAAACGTGGCTTTTATAAAGGCAAACAGGAAACGAGACCTTTCAATAGATAACTGGAAAATATGGCAACGCTGAACATTGTATTCTAAGAACATAATTTGTGGTTAAGAGATAGCTTTTATTTTGAGGGTCATTCAGGTACCTCAAGTGGAATCATGACCAAGGCGACCTTGTGTGGGCGTTCATTATACACCGTTAGTTTCGTACTGATCAGATTTAGTGTGAGGCAATACCGTAGATAAATATTAGATATAAAGGAAAAAATAAAATCAAAGTTAAAATCTTTATTTAATGGCGGGGGTAAACACAGGAAACCCTTTACCTTGAACTTACTTATGCTGACAAAAAATACTATTGGTACAATATTTATAAGTAAAATATATTCATAAAATGTATGATAGTTATTGATAACTGTAGTTTTTAACTTATATCGTTTGCATTTTGTAATATATAGCTAGATACTGTAGTTCATATCAACAACAATAAGAATCTATACTAACAGTATATGTGTTTGGAGGTATTTCACATATATTCTGACGGTGCCAGTAATTGGTGGCAAACCAGGAGGAAACCTTGTTTAAACCACTCCGTGACCAGGTGACAATTTCACAGACACACCTTCATAGTGGAACTTAGCCTTCAGTTAAAAGCCAAACGATGGCCTCTCATCTGCCCGATGTCAAATCATGCACTATATGTACACCAATATTAATTAATATGGGTCTTTATCGACTGGAAAGGAAAGAAAAGAAAAAAAAAACGTTATCAATTGTCAGGAGGCGGGGCTTCGTTATAACGGAATGAATGACCCGCAGTTCGGGGCACTCTGATACTGGATGGCAGATGATGAAGTCATTATTTATGCCAGGAAACATTAATCATAAACTGGTGTGCCAATGGACTGGAAAGTGATATTTTATACAAATTTGATAAAAGTTTCTACATTATTTATGCCTCTATCAACGGCCTTTACTCCATCCAAGCAGCATATCCTACGATTGTCATTGGCTGACCTACTGATGGGATGTCAAAATTTTATTGAAAATTGTTCTCCATTCATGCAGCATTTTCTGCGATGGAATACCGAAACAAACGTGAGGTCAAGTCTGACTCTATTTCCTCAGCACCGTTTAACGGCTTGACACATATTGTACACAATATCGGTTGCAACAATGGTAGCTATGTTGTAGATGGTGTCAATTCAAGCTTAAAGCGATACATCAAGGGCCACAAAACAGCGCCAGTGACACGATCAACTGTCTCCAAAGGGTATGTCATAGAAGGTACCCTTAAACCATACGGAACTGGCACAATGAATGGGAATCGACTCCTTAAGCTATCAATGTCTCTTCAATTAAGGAGTGCAGTGCGAACGAAGTCCGATAAAGGGTGCTAGAAATATAACCCGTTTAAGAAGATTGGTATTTAATTGGAGTTTTTGTTAGAAATCGACATCCCGTTAGAGGCCCCAATGAATGCGACCAGATTAACACGAGAAGTCTTTGAACTTATTAACCAGTCGCCAGAATAAGGAGGCTCTGAATTGCAAGAAACTCAATACTGTAACAGATTGTGTCCAGTTTTCATGACGGGCAAAACACATGAACAATTTTGGTCTGCTTGACAAATAACACGGGCGACTTTTACGCACGTTATTTTGTCCATTATATTTTACTAAGCATGCTCTGTGAGAAAGCGGAACTTTAAACAGATGGTTCCATTGACAACAAGCAGAATGTCCAGCTGTGTATAAAACAAAACTATCAGGTTTTTCGGATTTTTTCGGGGGTGATATATATAAAGTGCCTAATGTATCGACATGATGTACTCATTCAACGAGTAAGGGTATGGAAGAGGCCATGATTTGTGCAGCCGATTCACAAAGTGAGAACATGAAATTTGAGGGCTTAAAGGCGATATCCTGTGTGACAGGGGTATGGGCAATATCCTAGGCGAGAGACTGTGACCGAGACTTTAAGACGAGATGATAATCTCTCTAATGGTTATAAAATCCCTATAAAACACCCCTCGAATTAATGATAAGTTTATTATGAACAGCTCAAGGCCACGGTTATAGCCCATCAAAGGGTCCCACTTGACAGGAAAACCCAACACTACGGTATTCCATAAAATCGGAAACATTTTTCTTTTGAGTAATCTAAACATGGGTCGGGCTTAAGGACAATCCTCGCCATCTGTGAAAACAATGTGTGGCCCGGTTCCTGAATGGGATTTATATATTTTAGTATGAATGTCCTACGCGAATAGTTAAAACCAAACATGTGTTTTCCGGAAGCTCTACTATCGGTTAACCTTTGAAAGCCTATCTCCATAAAACTAGAGTAAATTTCCAAGTGTAGGAAAGAGTTATGTTTAAATGTCAACCGACACTGGAGAGTCTCCGCGGGGAGCATCAGCTGATGGCGGACAGGAGTGGAGAAGCAATTCCGCATTCCGGGAATATACCCTTTCTTACCTCACCCTCACGGTTACTATAACTTCACCGAGGATTGGTTATCAGGGATTCTTTCTTTGTAGTATATCTTCGACGCAAATAAAACAAAGGGAAGGGATTGAGGGCGGAATTCCTGAAAGCTGATCATTCTGCTCACATTGTTAACATTTAGTGTTCTTATTGCGTCGAGGATTGTAGATACACGTAAGAGTTGTCGTCTGTGAAAAGTCTCATTTTCAGATTAGTATTTCGACGCATTGTAGGATCCAAAGCGATTACCTGTAGACATATGTTTTAAAATGAACAGTTTCATATTTAGGGTGTTTTACGAGAATTACTGGCTAAAGATTGGCTGTGGTAGAAATTAATCGTTTCTCGCGAATGCACAGCTGGTTTGTCTATTGTTCTATACCTTCTTTGAAGAGCTTATATAGGCGTATATTTATTTACTTGTTGGTATACTTTTGACATGTGGTGAGTTAAGTCCAAGTTTGAAATATCAATATCAGCTAAACTAGCCCAGATGGGATTGTTAAAAGTATCGAAACCTTTACTTTTACCTGTTGTTGTACAATTATTTGACTTTTTCAAACATATTACTTAAACGCGTCCTTAAAGGACATATTGTTTCAATGGTTCGCTCGAAAATATATCTGATTACAGTTTTCAATGACAATAGTTAAAACAGACTACGTAAGTAAGATTATAGTAATAAGCCAACATCCCATCGGCGTAAAAACTTTGACGGTCAAGATTAAAGGCAGGGTCATAATCATTAATGCTAGCATAATGTATTTATTTTCTGTCCTTTGGAAGTCCGGATAGCCGAGTGGCCAAGGTGCATGGCGGCCATTTCTTGGTGGTGATTTGGTGCCTGGCCCAGAGGGTTCCATTCCGGAAGGGTTCTCGGCCTGACAAATTTTCTTAACTAGAATATGTTGTCCAAGAGAGTGTTATGCCAAAAAACGACTATACTTTTAATTCTAAGTTTAATATAGAATTGTAGGAGGACAATTATTTATACAGGGAAAGAAACAAACATATTTATTCCACTAACTGTAACTCCGAAGACTGCTAGGAGATTTGCCAATACCTCAAACAATACTAAAGTTTGTCATGAAGAGGGGAATGAGAGGTGGTGGATGGAGACTGGTTTGTGTTATATCAGATTCGATACTATTTCAGCCAAACGTTCTTGGAATATTGTACAATTTGTGTATTTGAGGGCAAGTCATCCTTTAAACGACTAGGTCTATTTAAGAGGTTCAACACCAAAGTCTGGGGTTTAATTGAGTGAGTACTTCCACACTAGTTGGAACTTGGCCCAGACATCTGCTACTTTTACAACCAATAGGTCAAGACTATAAAGCCTGGAATGCTGACAAGATGGGCATTTTTCCACAATTCTTGCACAAAAAACGGTCTTGTTCTCTTAGCAAAAAGGCTATTAAAGTATTGAGAAGGTGATAAGAGGACGAACAGTGCTTTCAGGGTGTTGAGTGGTGGAGAGATAACGAGGGGCTCAATGGAGCTGTGTGTCCGGTAAAAGTCCAGCCCAGGGATGAAGAGACAGTTCTGGCTGGGAGAATCCTGTGGGTGGGCCCTGGTCTCGCCTTGTAACCTACCACACCAGCTGATTGCTATTATAACGTAGACATACCAGAACGTGTCTCATTCGTACTAAAGTAACTCTCTAATAGTTTGTATAACCACAGCCAGATAACCCCAGCCAGATAACCAGGTTATAACCGGGAGAGTTCATGTCTCTTTGTCTCCAGCTTCCTTCACCTTGTCAATACACGGAATCGTCTGATAGTAATACTGGACTCACAGTGTACACTCACCGGGCCAATCAGTTCTTCATAAAGCCTTATTTATTCCTGGTAGTTCCAACATACCCAGACCAGGTCAACCAATTGTTGCTAAAGCCTTATACCTAATAGTCACAGTATATCCAAACCATGAAAGAACCCCCCCCCCTCAACATTGGCAACAGACAATGACGATACTGGACAATGATAGTACTCAAAAGGACGTTACAACAAACGAGCTTCCTGACCGATGGCACATATCCCCGAGAGCCCCAGACGACCTGAAGCCCCTGCACACCACCCGCTAAGCTCTATACCTAGTAGACACAGTTAAACCACACCAGTTGTTGCTAAAGCTTTTTACCCCGACACAAAAAACGAGAAAGAAAAAAATCCTTCTCTTATTAATTCGACTTGGCGATGCGTCGATTTTACTATCTATATTTTTAATACCAAACACTCGTGTTCTTTTCTTCTCTTAATTATTTAGGACATAAATTTGGCTGACGAACAACATTTAATAGTTGTACACTCTTACACAGAAATATGGTAATTTTATAGAAGATGGCTTCATTCGTAATCACAATTTTTCGTTGAACAAACTCAGACTCTGTTTGATAATTCTTTGTGAGAAACGTCTACTCACTCACGCCTAGTAACATTTTTTCAATCAAATTATTAGAGACATTCAATGCTTCATTCCAGATATTTTTTTCAGCAGGCAGTCAGCTGATCGAGTACAACTACATCATTTTGTCTTCACTCCATCAGCTGACTGCGCCGTGGACTCCAGGCAAGGGAAACATGAGCCTCTTTGTCAAAAAAAAAAAAAAATAACGTTTGAGAGAAGAAAGAAGATTTACTTATATAAAGCATGACACGCACTCCCACACTTTGCTAGTATATTTTAAAACTTAAGTAACTTGAGAGCCTGTAACTCTTTCCCTAACCTTCAAAGATTCTCTGAAGTCTGAAGACCCTGGAACTCAGAGAAGCATTGGTTTTGGTTGAAGAAGGGACAGTACAATGTAAACCACGCTGCAATCAAAATAACACTGCCCAGTACAATTAAAGGGAGTGTAAAAATAAACATGTGTACATGATGGATGAGGAGGCTGACCCAAGTGAATTGTAAGGGTTTAATTTTGGCTTCTGAATGAGTCAATTTAAAAGTGAATTATAAGGGTTTAATTTTGGCTTCTGAATGAGTCAATTTAAAAGTGAATTATAAGGGTTTAATTTTGGCTTCTGAATAAGTCAATTTTAAAGTGAACTGTAAGGGTTTAATTTTGGCTTAAAAGTGAATTATAAGGGTTTAATTTTAACGTCTGAATGAGTCAATTTAAAACTGAATTATAAGGGTTTAATTTTAACGTCTGAATGAGTCAATTTAAAAGTGAATTGTAAGGGTTTAATTTTGACTTCTGAATGAGTCAATTTAAAAGTGAATTA